>JAOXYD010103674.1:0-11661 GCA_028565735.1 Pinacopodium congolense | reverse complement strand
CCTTCAAACTCCAAGCTTTCCATAATGGATTCTTCTTGAAACATACCTAACTTTAAGATTAATATCATAAACTCAAACCATTAGTGATTAAGCATGTTTTGTTATCATCACAACCAAGATTGGAACCTTCCTGGTTCAACAATGTCAATGTCCTAATCAAAACCAATTAATCACTAAACAACAATTCAATTCCTATATGTAAATAATCATGCAAATATGACATGATATGAAATGAAAATGTGAGAGCTCTTTTCAAACATTGATCAAGAATCAAATTTAGGACACTTACACCTAAAACCCTTTTCCTAAACCTAGCCGAACTTGATCTTCATTCTCTTGGTCTTCACTCTTTATCATCACTCGATCTTTAATCCTTATCCATTCTTAAAGCTCTTCTACCTTAGCTCCACAATTATATTCTTTCACTTTAAACATTAATCTATCTTATAAATGCATCAAAAACTCAAACAGTAGTAATAATAATGTTTGTCATTATCAAAATACATGATTGGAACCACCTTGGTTCAAGACATAACTACTTCTATTTGTGGCTCCATATCTTCTTAATTTAGTTTAAACTCTAAAGTATTATCTTTCTCTAATTTACTACTCTCGCATATGGTTCGCCTCAAAGTACTTACATGAGTTAACTTTGCCTCTTTTCTTAATCTATAAGCAGTTTCCTTAATTTTGTTTTCTAATAGTAAATTCTCAAACTTTTGACCAAAAATTTGCATATAAGAAATAAATAAAATAAAATAGAAAAGAAATAAAATAGTTAAAAATGAAATAATTAAATAACAAAACATAAACAAATATAATTCTGAAGTAATCAACACCATTCTATCTATAATTTTACTAGAGAAATCCCTAGCAATGACACAAAAAACTTATTGGTTGATTCATAATCCTAATCTAAGACCAGAGGTAAGGGCACCCCATCAATAAGTGGTATCAAACGATGAATTCGAGTATTATCTCCATATGGATATCATATAATATCATAAGTACTAGGTAAATCAATAATTAATTATCTAGACCACTTCAAATAGCTAAATTAAAAAACTTAAAGGAATAAACAAAGTAAATAGACTAAAATTTATTTTAAACACCTATTACCAAAATATAACTCTCCTAACAATTGAAACTAGCTAAGACTTTAGATTTTAATAGGTTAATCAACTAAAGGAGTTAAACATTAGGTAGATTTATGGTAATCTTAAAAAAAAATACCAAATATCATGATAATTCCTTTTATATTATAAACTCAACTTATTTACTAAATAAATAAATAAATTGGTATAAAAGGAATGAAATTTAAGAAGCTTAAACTTAAGGTCTTTAGATTTAAGAACATTTACAAAAAAACTTTAGAGCTTAATCCACTTCTAAATTCAATTGTGTTATCTAATTAACTTTCTAATACTGAAAAACTAATGGATATGAATTCTTTAGCTATATAACAATTTAATTTGGGTGATCATCCTAAGGAAGATTAATTAAGTACTTAATTATATAAAAATCTTTCAACTATTCATTCATAATCCATCTACTTTCTTAACCCTAAATAAAGTCATTTAAACTCCCATAGTCGATAATGAACACAAAGATATAATGAAAAAACATATATTCATTGATGAAAAATAAAATAAAGAATCAATGCAAATGAAGAAAGAGAGAGAAAGATACAACCAAAATTGTTGTATATTGTCCATTGAAATCCTTCCTTTCCAATCCACCTTAAATGCTAATAGAAAAAAAAAAAAAAAGCAAAACCCTAACTTAACTAATTTGGAAAATTCCCTATACATTGGCTTCTCTTCTAAAAAGGCACCCATCTCTCCTTTTCAACCTCTCTTATATAACTTTTTAAGTGGCTGCTAAGGTTTTAAACCCTAAACACACTTAAGGGGTAGATTAGTCCTCTTTCCCATCTACAAACACTCTTCTCACTATGTATTTCTAAATGCAAAACAACACTTGAGTCTTAGGCAAAACGATGTTATTTTATAGGATCACTACTCTTTTTTCTTTAATCTAGTGCTAAAAAGAATTATATGAAGAATACAAAGGTTTCTTTTAGATCCAATATTTACTTTATGACTTTTATTTCACATAAAAACGATGTTACACATTGAGAACAGCAATGCCATTTTGATGACACATCTAGTTTCTATCCAATTATGCTAAAAATAAATTTATTTGTATTCTTAGAAATGAATGAGTCATTAGAAACTATTTCTTACAAATAAAAATTTTCAACCGTCAAGAAGAATCACATCCCAATTTTTTATTATAAATAATCATTTCCATAAAAGATGGGAGCTTTGCTAATGTTTTAACCCTCTTATTTATAAGAAGTTGATGCACTTAAATATACCATTGTGGTTTTTTGTCTAAGGTTTCATTTAAAATTTCAATATTATTTATTGATCCTTAATGGCACTCAATTGGGGGTTGAATTATGTGTTGACAAATTTTTGTTAGTTTTTAACACCTTAAACATATGGAATTCTAATTTAATATACATAATACAAAAGTAAGGAGTCTATCTAAGAGAAAATCTAAATGTATTTTATAGTGGTTTGACAAACAATTCTTGCCTAAATCCACTCTCTAAGTCTCTTTTTAAAAAGGAACCTCGTTATAAACAAAGAATAACCCTTGTAAAATTTTCTTTAATGGTAAAGAACCGCAACTGGTCTCAATAAAAAAAAAAGGAAAATGACCCCCTAAGAGAATTTACATCAACAAAAAAAAAATTTCTTACTCTACTATCCACTTTATTATTTTTTTAATTGTAGCTTAACAAAAACAATCACCACCTATTCTTTCTAAAAATACTAGTATGCCTCTATAACATAGTAACGAGTATAGGAGCATTATAGGCTTTCTTCAATATCCCACCTTCAAGCGATAAAAATTTTCTTCATTATCACACTAGTGTTAACTGACAAACCATAAAAAGAATCCTTTACTGCTTAAAGGGTACCATTGATCATATCCTTTTTCTCTCTAAGTTTAATGATTTTCAATTACAATGTTTTTTTAATAGTAACTAAGGTAGTTTACTGGATGATCATCGCTCAATTAGTGGCTACAAAGTTTTTCTTAGGTCATCATTAATTCCTTAAACAGCTAACAAACAAAAGACAATTTCTCGATCCTCTATAGAGGATGAATATGTTATTCCTATTCAGTAGTTAAGGGGGGGTTAAATTAGGAGGTTTAAAATTTTCTAATATGAATTTTTAAGTTCACCAAAAACTTTAAACACTTTTTATAGAAATAGATAATGCATAATATACGTAATTTAATAATATGATTTCAATATACACAATTGTATGAAAAATCAACTTGTATATTCAACAATGATATAAACACAATTTTTAGACAAGAATAAACACAGTTAATAGATTGAAACAAGATTAAAAAAAGAAAAAGTGTTAATGTTTAAGAGTATAGAGAAGAAGAATGACAACCGAAGTTATCCTAATTAGAAGATACCCACTTTCTCTTACATCTAGTCTCTAATAATAAATTCTTTTAATATTTTTCACTACAATCAATCACATAATACTAGGTTAAAGATACATTCCTTTTTCTAGACTCAAAGATAATCTTTTAATCATTTTTCAAAGGCTTAGGATACCTTTTCCTTACAATGCATCTACCTCTAAAAAAAATATACTTAAAAAGAATTTCACTCAAGCTTAAATGGTGTATCAAGATGCTCATAAAAGCTATGTGATGTATGCAAAATCATACTCAAGAACCCTCACAAAAATAGACGCAAGATTTAAACGAAAAACTACACAAAAACACTTTTCAAAGATCTTAACACTTGAATGATTGATTCTTAAAACTTTTGATGATAAAAACTCATGCAAAAACAATTATTTATGGTGTTTTTTAAGCCTACAAGTTGTTTCCCAACATCTCGTTACATTAAAATTTATTTAATCTTGTTTACAATTAGTTACTAGTTGTTGCTACGTGAATTTCACTTCAACTAGTTGAAAAATATCTAGAATGAACCATTCCCTTACTTTAGATTGGTTATCCAAACAAAAGCTCATCAAACTCATTTTTAGATAAACTATATCACCCTAAACACTTAAAAAAATTTTCTTAACACATAAAATTAGAAAATACTTTTCGACAATACTTTAATTCATTAAGAGGTTTTAAAAAATTCCCCACAAAAATACCTCTTGATTATGCAACGTACATGCATATTCTAAGTCATGTATGCAATTATACATGAATGAGCCTTATTAATCACCAAATAAACTAAGATAAACTTAGAATAAAAATTATACTAATTAACTTATATAAGTTCTAATTTGATCTTCTAAAAATTTTGAATCTTCATTAATCAATTTCATGATCTCCAATTTGGCTCCATGACTCCATAAACAATTTTATTTATTTATTTATCTTTCAATGCTTCAAACATAGCTTAAATATTAGTCTAAATATTATTTATTATCATTAAAACAAGCTGAATCACCTTTGGTTCAATAAAATACAATGATATTGCTAATTCAACTGCTAAAGTTCATTAGATCAAATCAATATTGAATGAAATTAGTTTTCCTTCACCAAAAATTGTTATCTTATAGTGTGATTTTGACTTCAAATCCAATTTGCATTCCTGAACAAAACATATAAAGATAGACTGTCATTTTTTTTTAGAGAAAGTATCTAATCATTCTATAATTATTAAGTTTATCTTAAGTGATAATCAAACACAACACATTTACCAAACCACTGGGCTCCTTACTTCAAGACAATTTGTACCTAGCTTCACCTTCGTCGGTGTCCGTTAGTTTAAGGGAGATTATTGAGATGTAAGAAGATAAATGGTTGAAGAGAATGATGCCATTTCACTTTCTAGACCAATAGCAGTTTTATTTTCGACATATAGGTGAAAGCATATAAGTAAAATGGTGCAATTAAATGATGATGTTATACTATCTATCAAGCATCTTTTTACTCATGCCCTAAAGAAAATATTAGTGTTTCATATTCACCTTATATTTTTGGATTCTTAACATATACGTTTTGTAATTTTTAGGATTTTACAGTTAAGATATATTTTTAGATTCCTTACGTAAGTTAATTAGATCCTTAATTTATAACTGTTAATTAATTTCCATTTTAACTTTTTTGTACTTATCCTATATATAGTTGAATCTTTTCCGTATACAAACTTACATGTACAACATATTCTTTAATACGAGTGAAGAAATACCCTTACAAATATTTTGCTTTATCTTAAAGTTATGAGTAATCCCTTGCAATTATTGTTCTAGGCTAAGAGAAACCTCTATAATGCATATCCTAAGAAACTTTTAAAATTGGCTACATTAACAAAACCATATGCAAATCAAAACATCCCTTTCTTACTCACACCAATAAACTAAATATCAATATAGTTTACACAATGCACATATATATTCATATGCACTCTCTAGCCACTTAAGAATCTTAGCAACTCTCCAGTATGCCAACGGTTACTCTCACAACTCATATTTGGTCTTATTTATAGTTAGAAAAACATAAAATGGTTATTAGAAATAAAAACTTTGTAACGGCTAACTCTACGAGCATTAGTTAACTGCTTTGCTATACTTCTTAAACATTATGTCGTATTAGTCAACCAATTCAGTGATTAGTCTGGCTCTATAAACTCTAGATAAATAATTTTATTTTCTTTCGAGGATGCTAGTCGACCAATATGATACATTGATCAACCAGTGTATGTTGAGTATACTTAAAACAACTTTAACATTAATTACTTAATCACTATATTGTTGGCCAAACTTCTTAAAGCAAAATTTTCAAAACTTCTCAAGTTATTTAAAGATCAAAACACACTCCTTTGATAAAAATTTGATCTAAAAACTTTTTAAAGGTTCACTAAAAATATTTTGATGCATCAAAAGAAGTTTCTTAAAAATAAAGCTACTGGACTACGTGAGTTACTAACCTATAATTTTAATAATAACAAAACATGTTAGTCCTATTTTTATCCTTAGTGATATTAGTAAGTTATTGGTCGAATTAAGTTCAATGGAAGGGTGAATTGTAAAGGAGAGAATTAAATCAAATGAGCAATCAAAGAATGAAAAGGAAAAAAAGTGAAGCACATATACAATTAATGATAAGATCCAAGAATAAGGATAAAAGGAGCACATCAATTTTATACAAATCATATGATCATTTTTGTAACATTGTCTTAATCATTTCAATGAATTAAGGGCTCCATCATTCCATGATCATTTGTATTTAGGACATATTGCATATACTTTATCATAATTAAGGGGAAATTTATGAAGGATTTTAAAAAAATCCTCTTGATGCATCAAAATACGTTTATGGAATATTTTAGAATGAGTTTAAGTTAATTTTTTATCAAATAAATGGGTTTGAAAGCTTAAAAAACTTATAAAAATCTTGAAAAAACCTGTTCAACTTTACTGGTCAACTATTAAACTAATGCTAGGCTATAAGGGTATTGGTCGACTAATAAAAGAGTTTGATCAACTGTGAGTTTACATAGTCACTTTGGCCAACATATTATTCAACTAGCAACATATTGGTCGATCAATATGTTAATTGGTCTACCAATATGGTAAGTTTTTTTTTTTCGTTCCTTGAGTTTGTAATGTGACATTGGTTGATATATAGTCTACCAATGTCGTATATAGTTAATCAATGTGCTAGAGCAGTTGGTCAATAGTGACTAATCTTTATCTCCAAAGGCTAGTAACTTGTGTCTAATGATTAGTTCACGTTATTAATGATAGTTTGAGGCTAATAAGGTTATAAAGACTATGTTCTTTAATTTTTTTTACAAGCATAAATGAATATTAAGAGCAAAAAAACCAAACTTGAAGGATTTTTAAAGCAATTTCATGCATTCATCTATTGATATTGAGTAATTTCACCATAAAGCACTATTTTAAGGAAGTAATATCCCTTTTCTTGTAAAATTCTCTTAGAAGTTGTTTTCCTTTGTTTAATTAAGGTTAGTAGTTTCTCTTCACTATTTCCTTCACTATTTAAGAAAGATTGTATGAAAGGTTGTTCTTTACCTATAAACAAGATTATTTTGAATAGTTTTCCCTTCACCTAGTTAAAAGAAGAGATTAGTGGAATTTCAAAAGAGACTTTAACAGTGGACATAGACAAGGGTTGTTGGCAAACTACTTAAAATTAATTGGCATTATCTCCTTACACTCTTTACTTTATTTTTATTGGTGTAATTGATCTTCAATTGAATTTGCGTTTCACATCACTATCACATTATAATTTTTCTAAGTTATTATTTCAAAGTAGCAAAAACTTTATTAATTTTTTAACACCTAATTCATCCCTCTCTTAAGGACCAAAAAAAATAAATTTCCTTTTTATTATGAAACAACTTATGAATTATGCCCTATATGCAAATTATCATGTAATGGTTGAGCCTTTATTTCATTGAAATGACCAAGTTAAGATCATAAGAAAGATTATAATGATTTGCTTGAATCTTTATATGCTTAATTCTTCCTTATTCTTAGTTCTTCACTTGGATTCTCTTGAAACTCTCTTGAATTGAATTTGTGCTTTACTTTGTTCATTTTATCCATCATTTAAATGCCCAATTTATTTAATTTTTCCTTTACTCAGCTTGTTGAATTTTATCTTTCAAACATTACTTAATTTTGTATAATAGAGTTACTAATATATCATCACAAGTAAATTAATAATAGCTATAAGTTTTATCATAAAAAACATGGGTTGGGATATCATTTGTTTAAAGAAACCATTATCCCAAATTTTTTCTTCATTTCTCAAATTATATTAATATTTAAAAGTACATATCGAGGACCATATTCCACTTATGTTAATCCTTAGCATTGCTGAGATTAGCTTTATATCCTCCATTTAACAAACCACATAATTGAAAAAAAGCCGCCATGGTCTTTGCTTCTTCTTTTTTTCACTCTATTCACCTTTATCCATAATAGGTTAGAATTGATTGCCAAGCTTTAAGTTAGGGGACCCAAACTCATCTTTCTCATGTTTTACAACTATAGTCCTTCTCCTCTTCTTAAGTTCCCTTTTTCCTTTCTCCAAAATAAGACAATCATCATCATTAGAAGAACTTGCATTTGCAGAATTTTGGGTTCATAATTGCTTATTTCTATGATGTAATCATAAATAGTTTAATGGACTAGTTGTAAAAATATGGTCATCCCACCTATAGTCATTTCAATTCCCTTTTTTTCAATGTCCTTCAAATATGAAACCAATATACAATAGGGTTTGACATACTTTCCTCTAAATTGAAATATTCAAACCTAAAAAAATGAGAATAGAAATGATCCAAGAGAATAAAATAAAGCAATAAATTTGATAAGAACCCTCACCAACTAATTATTACTAACATGCAAAGTGTGCCCTTAGTAGAAGTGGTGGCTAAAAATTTTAATTTAATTGAATGAAGTTGTCTCTTATCTAATATAAGAGAAGACAAGAAAAACATATAATGTAATGGAACTAAAAAGATCTTAGACCAGAGAATTTGTTCAAGGTCAACTATAAAATTAGGAAGGTGTCACACATCTTATTTTACTTGCACAGGTGTTACCTAAGTTTTAAAAAGGTTTTGAAAATTGGGTATTTCAAAAAGAAATATATAGGTGTAAATTTAAAAGCATGATGACAAACTAGAAACAAAATTTAAGTGTAAATTATATAGGTATTTCCTATGAGTTCATGATTTAACCTATTTAAATAATAAGAGTTATGTCATTAAGCTTAGACATAAAGATAAAACTTGAAATGATGATCTAAAACTAAAATAATTGGAGTTAAACTTTATTAATTTAAAAAAGTGAGATAAAATTAAACTTGAATAAAAAATTCTAAATTAAACCAAAGGGTTTAATTGAATTTAGTTGGCTAGAAATGATTATAATGCAATGGATCTAAAATTAAACATAAATTTTATCAAAATTTGAAGAGTTAAGCATTAAGGATTCTAGGAAATAAGAAGATAGGAAACTTTGCTTGAAGCTTCCATCTTCAGAACCAAAGTTCTCTTATCTAGCCTTGGGAATTCTAATACGATCTGTCGTTCTAAGAATAAAAATCTCATTGTAACGTGAGCTTTTATATCATGTGTTTTTATTTTTAATATCATTTTTTAATTTTTTCAAAAAAAATTAAATATACATTATGAACAAAAATGTGCATTAGATGAAGAAAAAGGTTTTAAAACCCAAAATATTTGGATGCAATAAACCTAAAACTAAATTAGCTTTTTGAAACTTGAAAAGTTCAAATGATTTAAAAGCTAAGGCTTTGTTTGGTTAGGATGTTGGTTTCTATTTTCTATTTTCTATTTTTTTTATTTTTAAAAAAATAAAAATGATGAAAATAACACACAAAAATCAATAAAAATATTTAAAAACTAATAAAATACACAGAAGCTGGTAAAAATTGTTTTCATTAGTTTTCACAGTTAGAAAAAAAAAACAAAAAGTTGAGCCAAACAGGCCTTAAGATTTTAAATTAATCATGTTTATTAGAAATAAATAGGCTCTATAAGCCTATTGAATTTAAACTAAACAAAAGTCAACCAATTTTATTGGGAAAAATAAGTCTTCATTTTTTTTATTATCATTTTTATTTTTTTATTTAAAAATAAGGTTTTTGAATAAAATTTGAACATAACACAATTGGACCCTTAAGTTAAGGCCCAAAATAAAAAGAGACAAATAAATAAAGAAAGCTTTTGTAAATTTTGAATTTGAACCATATTTAATTTCATTTTTCAAATCCTGTTATCGTATTTTTTACATAAGTTAAATTCTCTCTCTCCACGCATGTACCTATAAGCCACATAATCACAAAATCATTCAAAAATTGAACATCTAAGAAAAAGAGAGGAAAACATTATTTAGATTACTTTTCAAAGTTTATGCCTTTATATTGGATGTATTCACACCAAATATGAAACTTGGATTTATTTTTAAAGTATCCATTTAAGATTGGACTTATTTAAATCTAAGCTCGTATTGGTTTAATCTTATGGCAACATCTTAAAATACAACATGTAAATTAATTACACAAATTAAAATTAATATAATTTATTGTATACATTTATTCACACAACAGAGGTCAAATCCATAAAAACCTTTTATTTGGATGGATATAAGTAAATTTTGTGGGCCTTTTTGTGGCTCTAAATCTAGCTTCCCATTATGGTTTAAGCACTTGCCTCAACATGATTGGATAGTTTTATCACTACAATTAGATGGTTACATCATTATGATTGAACAGTTGTATTAATATGATTGAGTAATTACATTAAAGTAGAAGTCTAATAAAGGAAAATTCATCTTTTAATAGACCCATTCAAATATTATAAACAATTAGTGACTTTTTAAAAAAATTAATATACTATTAAAGACCTTGTATACTTTAGTATGCACATTTTAATAAGCTAAGTTGTAAGTATATTTGCATTTATTACTATCCTACAACATATACATATCATTTTTTTAGTACATTAAATTGCTCGATACATATCTCTAATTGCATATTTCATTTTTTTTATATTTTTGGTTATGAATTTTCATAGTAATAATATTGATTTAAAGGTTTCAAGGACAATTTCTATAAAGAAATAATCTTAAGGTTATTATCACCCGTATGTAAATAGTTTGACTAGTCATTATAAAAGCTCAGTTCTAAAGCTATAACTAATTTGTAATGATGGTTGCTTTTAATTTTCAAGTGAAATATTTAATAGCATGTTGTTCACTTGGTGAAGAACTACTTTGGAGCCATATTACTTTTAGATTTGGCTAACCTTTTAACCACTTTTTAGACAATTTCATTTGTATATTGATTCTGTTTAAATATAGGATATATGGTATTTTGAACCCATAGTATATAAGAATTAGGGTTAAAATCATTCAAATCTCCTATGGTTTAGTAAATTATCAATTAGGTTTCTATAGTTTAAAAACTATCAAATAGATCCTTTAGGTTTCAAATTACTTTCATTATTAGTCCCTCCATTACTTTTATGTCCAAATGGACTAAAGGTACATCCACATGGCACAATGTGGACATACCAAGTGGCGCTGGACTAATAGTAAAAATATTTTGAAACTGTAGGGGCATATTTGATAGTTTATTAAACTATAAGGATCTAATTGACAGTTTACTAAACTATAAGGACCTAAATGATATTAAACTTAATTAATAAATTATTTTAATAAGTAAAATAAAATTTTTAGTAATTAAAAAAATGCTATAACTATTGTGTTCTTTTAATAAAGTATTAAATAAAAATTTTAAAAATCAAATATTTTATACAAATATTTTATTTTTTACAAATTCAATATCTATGATATTGCATATACGTGAGAGTAACAAAAATATATTTATTGCGTAAATAATATAATAATAATTACTTTAAATTGATAAATTTTTTAGGTTAATAATAGTTTGGTTTAAGTTTAATTTTATATAATTTAAAAAAAATTTATACTCCGTTATGATTGAATCTAAATAAAATAATTTGAAACTTATTCAAATTTAATTATGATTTAAATCTTAAATTTAAATATATTTAAACTCAATTTAAGTCAT
>JAOXYD010103634.1:0-11662 GCA_028565735.1 Pinacopodium congolense | reverse complement strand
AATTGAATTAGGTTGATAGTTTAATTAAACAAAAGTTTTGTTTTTGCAAAAAGTTTTTAATACCCAATTCACCCCCCTCTTGGGTGCCATAGGACTTACATTATATTTTCAATTATATTTCAAAATATTAATTTTCAATTATTTAAATATATATAATTCAACAATTATTTATAAATAAAAATATAATTTAAAATGAAATTATTCATAAATATTTTATAATATTAACATATTAAATTGTAAAATATTTTAAAATATATTTTCAATTTTAAAATATAATGGAATAATTTCAATATAGTTCAACAGTTATTTATAATTGCAAAATATTTTTCAATAAAATAATTTTCAATCTTTTGAAGGAATAAGTTATATATTTGTTAACTAAATTAAAAAGTTGTTATGCAATACTTCATAATAAAATATTGGTGTATTGATCATTTATCATTTTTATAAGGAAAAACTTAATTTTTACTTGAATTGAATAAATTTTAGAAGATTGTTTACTGAATTAAAAGTTTTTTAAAAGGTTACTCACTGAATTGAAAATTTTTAAAGGATGGGACATGTGCACGTGGATGCTGATGTGGTAAATGGATGTTGAAGTGGCAAAGTCTATTTGCCATGTCATTATGTACATAATAGAGTTCATATTATTTATCTGAAGTGAAAAATTATTTAAAAGTTAGTCACTTAATTGAAAATTTTTAAAGATTGCTCACTCAACTGAAAAAATTTGAAAAAGTTGCTTACTTGTGTAACTATTATCCCTAATTAATAATAAAAACATCTGTCTTGATGTGATTATTTTTTCAGAAATAATCTTTACATTTATTTAAAAAATTATTACCTTTTGAAGTTTACATCTAGCCAGTAGATGGAAAAACTCAACTTTTTAATGTTAAGCTGTCTCTTGTGTTCTACTTTAGATAACTGTGTTTTAGCCTTCTCTTGTTTCTTTAGACTGATATCAGGTTTATTAATTGAATTTCATTTTTATTTAAAAAAACTTAAAAATGTATATAATAATTTTGAATTCTCATATTATGAATTTTTTATTAGTTAAGATGTCATATATGTGTATAAAGAAAGAAGTATTTTTTTCATTTAACTTAAACATTTATATTAATCATTAATTTATATGTGCGGTAATGTTTTTTTTAAGGAAGTATGAGAAACAATCTCTTTGTTTCTTTTTTGACATTATATAAATGTACATATAAATAAATATATTAAAGACGAAATGAGTTTTAGACGATCAAATAAAATGTGATTAATCTAAATATTTATATCCTTATTATTTATCAATCTCATGTGATGTATACTTTTTTCTTTGTCATGTTCGAAAAAACATTTCTATGTTTTTTAATATATATTTATATATAGATAAAAAATATTAAAAGAGAATGAATTTATATTACAAAGTCAAAGAATTTAATAAATAAGTATTTTTAAATATGTAATTATCTCCTCATCCTCTTAGTGCACCAAGTTCTATATTGTTCTTTTTATCTTACGCTTGCTATATAATGACAAATAGATTTTTTGGAAACATTAGTTAAAGTGTTTTAAATACTACTACTATTAGTGTACAAATTGCTCAATTCCTTAACTACTCAAGTAATATCTTGTTCTTTATTATTATTATTGATGTTAGTTCATCTCCAACTTGGCAATCACTTATGACAACTTGTCTGCCAAAGATATAAAAAAGAGATAGAAATAAGATAAAGATCTTTGTTTTTCATGTCTATGATTACAAATATAAATGAATATTTATATAACTTTAAGTAAGAAACAATCTCTAATATTATGCCTTATTACATGTTAATTGGCAGCTATAGTTGATTGACTTTCTAATTTTTATTTATGTCCCCTTAAACTTAAAGTGGTAAAGAAGAGAATAGTTTAAATTTAGAAACAAGATATTAAAATTATCGAGGATGATGTCATTTGGTAAAGATATCTCCGATTTCAGAATGTGATAAAATAGAACAAGTTGTATAGTGTCTTGAAGGATATGATGTCATATAAGATAACAATCAATCTCGATCTGTTTTGTGCGTTTAAGGAAGACATCATTGTGAGTAATTTGTATGATACTGTAATTATAATAAAAGAGAGGATTTGCAAAAGAAAAGAAAACATTCATATCTTGAAATAACTATCATAACTAGAGGGAATTCAGAGGTAGTGTCAGCAAGAGCTTAGTATTCTACTTCTATACTAAAGCGAGAGACAATTATTTATTTATTACTATGTCATGAAATAAGAGATATGCCACTAAAAATTAATAACTAGTAGTGAATTGACGATCAATTGGATCTCTGTAACTTTATTGAAGAAGAATGAAAAAATTGGAAATCATCAAATAAAGTTCCTTTGAATTACCGAAGAATACAAAGATAGAATTATCAACTAATTAATGATAGAATGTATCATCATTAAGAAGATTCTCATTAGCTCAAATATGATCATTTGAGTCAAGTGGAGTACTAGTAGTCTTAGTGTCACTTATTCTATCATATGAGATAAGATTAGCATCATAGTTTGCTTGAGAAATAAACAATTTTATCATATGATATTTGAAGACAAGAAAAAAAAACTGTCAAAGTCTTTTATCTCAAGTTGCCTTATAGAGAAAAGATTTAAGGGTGAAGATACTCTGTATGTTATCATTTGTTATTATCATGTCATTTATATCGAGAAGAAGAAGAGTGCACTCTTTGATCGGTTTTATGAAAGAATAAGACATAATCATAAAGACTAGATGGAAAGCCAAGATGCCTAATAATGGAACTAAATTTTAGAAACTAAAGTCGAAGAGCTTGCTTTAATACATATAAGGTTTTGAGAAGGTGACAAACCTTATAGGGAGGATAATCATACCAAGAAGGAGTTGCATGTACACTTCTTCCATTAGATCATTATTGAAAAAAGCATTCTTAACATCTATTTGAAATAAATGCCAACGTTTATTAAAAATAATTGCAATGAGACTGCGAATTAAGGTCATTCGGGCTACAAACTCAAATGTATCCTTATAGTCATCATCGTACTCTTAATTGAATCCCTTAATAACAAATTAGGCTTTAAAGAAGAAGAGTGCACTCTTTGATTGATTTTATGAAAGAACAAGGCATAATTATAAAGACTAGAATAAAAGCCAAGATGCCTAATAGTGGAGCTAAATTTTAGAAATTAACCTCGGAGAGCTTGCTTTAATCCATATAAGGTTTTTCAAAAATGACAAACCTTATAGGGAGGAAGAGCATACCCAAAAGGAGATTGCATGTACACTTTTTCCATGAGATCATCATTGAAAAAGCATTCTTAACATTCATTTGAAATAAATGCCAAGGTTTTTTAAAAGTACTTGCAATGAAATTGCGAATTGAGGTCAAGTGGGCTACAAGCTCAAATGTCTCTTATACTCATTAGCATACTCCTAAGTGAATTCCTTAGCATCAAATTAGGCCTTGAAGAAGAAAAGTGCACTCTTTGATTGATTTTATCAAAGAACAAGGCATGATCATAAAAACTAGACTGAAAGCCAAGATGTCTAATAGTAGAGCTAAATTTTAGAAACTAGGCTCGGAGAGCTTACTTTAATCTATACAAGGTTTTGTGAAATCAAAAAAGCTTATAAGGAGGATGATCATACATAAGAAGAGGTTGCACATACACTTCTTCCATAAGATCGTCATTAAAAAAAGAATTCTTGACATCCATTTGAAGTAGATGCCAAGGTTTACTGGAAGTAATTACAATGAGATTGCGAACTGAAGTTAAACGGGCTACAAGTTCAAATGTCTCCTTATAGTAATCACCATACTCCTGAGTGAATTGGTTAATAATATATCAGACTTTGAAGAAGAAGAGTACACTCTTTGATCAGTTTTATGAAAGAACAAACCATGGTCATAAGGATTAGATTGAAAGTCAAGATGTCTAATAGTGAAATTAAATTTTAGAAACTAAGCTAAAGAACTTACTTTAGTCTATACAAGGTTTTGCGAAAACGAAAAACCTTATAAGGAGGATGATCATATCCAAGATGAGGTTGCATGTACACTTCTTCCATGATATCATCATTGAAAAAAGAATTCTTTACATCCATTTAAAATAGATGTCAACATTTACTAACAGTAATTGTAATGAGAATGCGAACTGAGGTTAAGCGTGCTACAAGCTCAAATGTCTCCTTATAGTCATCACCAAACTCCTGAGTGAATCCTTTAGTAATAAATCATGTTTTATATGTTTCAACTATTCTATTAGCTCGAGTCTTGATTTTCTAGACTCATTTGTAACTAACAATGGACTCATCTAAAGGTAAGTCAACCAATTCTCAAGTATTTATGCTAATAAGTTATTTTGGTCTAACTGTACTTTAATTTTAATCAATCTAACCTAAGACTAATTAGTATCAAGTGTACCCTATCAATAAGTAGTATAAAATGGTGAAGTATTGAATATCATATCTTTAGAAATCTGAGTGTAATACTAGGTTAACTAGCGTTTAATTAACTAGATAACTCTAAATCATTGAATGATAAAAATTAAAAGGGAGCTAAACTAAATAAATAATGTTCAATCTAAACATGAGCTAATGAATTAAGAGTTTTAAAAATATTAATCTAGCTAGGGCTTTAGATGTTAATAGGTTAATCAAATAAAGGAATAAATTGTTGCATATATTTAAAGCATTCATAACTAAAATAAGATATAACCATTAATCATGAAAATATATTTTTTATTTTAAACTCAATTTATCTATTTGATCTATAAACAAATTGGAATAAAGGGCATTAATCTGAAGAAACTTAAACCTAAGTTCGTTGGGTCTAAGAACTCTAAAAAAAACTTTAGAGCTTGATTTACATCTTAATTCAATCGTTTTGACAAATTAACTTTTTAATAAGTAAAAGCCCATTGTCATTGGTCCTCTAATCATCTAATAATGTAACTTGGGTGGACAATCCAAGTTATATTAAATTAAGCACTTTAATTAAGAAAAAATCTTCTAATCATACAGAACTTGTTTAATCTCCTAACCCTAGGTAAAGCAATTTCAACACACATATTTAATAATGGAAACAAAAATATAATAAGAAAATAAAAATCCATTTATGAAAAATAAGATCAATATAGAATAAGAAATAAAAATAAAGAAATACAATTTAAATTGATCAATTTTATTGAAATCTCACTCCTCAATCTACTTTGAATACTCGTAGAAACTCTAATCCATTAACCTGATGTAAAGAAAGAATAAAAGAACATAAATCTAAACTAAATCCTAATCTACGAACAACAAATAAGCTTGTCTCTATATGGCCTTACATTCTCTTCATCACCTCATCTCTTTCGTTCTTCTCCTTAATCTTCTATATTTTTATCCTTATATACGCTCTTAAGGGGACTGCTCCTTTAAAAATCGCAAACAAGATGGGTAAGCATTGTGCACAACTTATCAACGTTATCATTTAATGACCACCATTAATGTCTAGTTTTTAGGCTTTAATGGTGGTACACAGTAACAATAACGGTGCCATCATTCCCTTCAGAAACTGTCATCGATGTTCTATTCTAATAAAGTAAAGATGCTTTAACTTGTAATCTAGAACCCCTTTTTACTCTCTTTTTCATCTAGTTGAGTCTAAATAACCATGAACCTATAAGTTAATTAAAAGAAAGATAAATAGTTCAATTTAGCACATGTTTAGAGGTGAAAACATATTAAAATATATCATTAAAACCAATATAAATCACCCCCAACATAAGTGTTTGTATTTTTTCCACCGTTGCTTGCTGTCACAAATGGTCAAAACTAGTTTTTGTGATAGGTGCAAGGTTAATATAAAGAGACAATAGTAGAGTAGACATGAAAATTATGAAGGTGGACAGAAGGTTGACTTACATTATTAGTATGATGAAGAGGTGGCTATTAAGGGAGATGAGAATGATCATATGGAGTACTTAAAAAATCCACAGTTAGAAGAGATTTAGTATAATCAGGTGTAGTTGGAGTCAAACTACATAAGCTATTAAAGGAATTTATAAGAGAAATATTAGGAAAAAAGAGATATGGTAATATCAGAAAAAAAAATAAACAAGGGGGTTTACTGACTCCAAATTTTGAAAAGGTGGAAAACAATTTTATGTTCCTAAAAGGTTAGATGAAGAGTGATATGAAGTCTCTATTATAAGGAATCCCAACGTCTATACCTTTTACTTAAAATAACAACATAATCATGCTTGTGACTTTAATTTATTGTACCCATAAGGTTATAGAAGAATAACATTATCACACTAAAAAACTTTGAGAGTTTGATAATCAGGAACACAATTAAATAAACACTCATAGTGAAAGATGTTACTTATGACAAGAGAAGGGATACGATTTATGGTATAAGCAGCAACAAGAGCTACTTCTCCCTAAAAGGCCTCTAAATAAGATGAAAATATAAGGAAAGCTCAAATAGCATCAAGACTGTGTTTATGTTTATGTTTTATCCGATCATTTTATTGATATTTACTTAGATGATAGGTAAAAAATTGGGTGAAATTTGTATCTTTATATTCTATAGCATTGTCAATATGAAAAATTTTAATCTTGCAAGAAAAGTAAGTTTGAATCATATTAGTGAATAAAAAGTAAATAGAAAATATTTCATACCTATAAAGCATCAGATAAATCCATGTATAACGAGAAAAATCATTAATAAAAATAACATAATATCTCAAATCGCTCATAATTTCATGAGAAATAAGATCCCAAATGTTAAAAAGAATTATGTTAAAAGGTGTTGAAGAAATAGAATCATTAAAATAAAAAAAAAGTAAAACATGACTTTAGGAAAGTTGGCATGAAATACAATTAAAATGTTGAGATTTAACAAATCTTAAAAACCACTAGAAATTAAGGATCCCTATCTAAACCATTAGAAATTAAGGATTACAATCTAATATTAGAAGGATGATTAAGATGTAAAAGCCAAATATGAGAAGTAACGACACCAGCCATAAGTTTAGATGAAAGATGCAGGAAAATGATTTCAAACAGTGATCCAATCTTAGGTCCTGTTATAATAATCTTGTTCGTCTGTAGATCTTATACAGTATAACCATAACTTTACAAAAATAAATTAACACAAAATTCACATAACTAACTAATAAAAATGAGATCTAAAAAAAAGTTTTGGAATAAAAAAAGTATCGTGCAAAGCTAATTGTGGTATTTAATTAATGTCAATGCTTTAAATATGCATAGTAAAACATTAGCAGTATGAAAAATATGTGGAACAAATGGGGTTTTTTAATATGCAAAGATAGAATAATTAGATTTCATGTATTTACAGTAAGCAGAATCAAAGTACTATGAGGATAAAACATTTGACATGACATGCAAGGTAGATGAAGAGACAATATTAGAATTTAGTTGAAATTGTTGGAGAAGAGCATAAAGATCTTTTAAAGAGAATTTAAGAGATGTACTCTCTATTGGACCCTCTATAATAACAAAAGTAGTAAAAGAAAACTGAATAGATTTAGAATAATTACTTTATCCAAAATTATGTTAAAGACATTATCTATATTTAGAAATGTGATGACCAAGTTTTTTATAATAGTGATAGGATTTCTTATAAAACTTCTTGACTGGATTATAAGGAATTTAAAAGGATGAGATCTGAGTGGCAAGAACGACATGAGTAAATGAAGTAGACTTTTCCATAAGAAATGCATTGAGTTGACTCTTTTCTATGATTAATTCTTTTATCATTATGTTAAAAGTTAGCAAGGAATTTCTATGGAAGACAAAGCTGTGAATAGATTAAATTTCATTTTGAAGAGTCATCAACAGATGCTAGATATATTGACGATCATGAATATTTGCATAGATGGTGGCTACAAAAGGACTACGCCTTGCTAGAACTCTAAGTGTTATTTGCTCTAACAACTCTTATAATTTTGACATGTATCTATAGATTGTTTACCCAACTTGTTTTTGCATTTGATGATGTCTTCTATAGAGCTTAAATAATTAGCAACATCAAATATAGAATAATAATTTTTTTTAAAATTTCATACCTCCTTAATTATATCAAAGTGTTTCACTTTAGTAAATGTATTTTGAAACCATGTTAGGATCTGATGATTTTTCCATCCTAAGATACTAAGCACTCTGTAAATTTCTCTTCTTCTTCATTTACCTTCTTGATTGGTTTAGGTATTTTTCTACCATCGATATGCCAAAGGAGCCTCCCTTTAAGAAAAATATATATTCCTTCATCTCACAAATTATAGTTTGATCCATAAAAGGTAATATTAAAAAGGTAGAGAATGTGTTGAGGAAATTTAGATGCATTCATAATAAAAAAATACAATAAAGGAAAAAAAAACCTAATTGAAGATTTTGAATTGAACAATCTATCTTTAAAAATGGATTCAAAATTCCTAAATCCTTATGAATTGATTGGGTTTATGAAGAAACCAAATAAAGAGCGAGTGAACCAGTCAATCAAAGTAATTATCAGCAGGTTTAACAGAATTAAACCAAAAAAACTAAACAGAATCAATAAAACACATGGTCCAATAATGTGGCTACACATGTCAAAATATGCTGACATGGCACTAATAACATGATGATATGGCATTAATTAGACGATGACGTGACATTGATCGAACGATTACATGATGAAAATGAACCAATGATTTTTGTTGACACATGTCAATGGTGTCGCAAACCTAATCTAACGAGTGATTGACATGTGGCAATAAAGTTGACATGACTGATAACACTTGTCAATAATTGTGGTACAAAGTGGCAATGTATCGCCTAATGAAAGATTGACATGTGGCAGTTCTACTGATGTAGTCGGATGACGTGACAACAATGACATAACTTTACGTGACATTAACTTAACCAATGGATGTTTGACACATAGCAGTTCTTGTTCAAGTGGCAAGTGCATTTAAAATGACTTCGTTTTGATTATTTTCTTTCTTTCAATGTTGGAAAATTACGTTACGATGTCAATAGATTTGAATAGGACATTAGGGCTTGTATGGAGGGCATTTTTTATGCGGTTTTCACTTGTATAATCTAGAGAAGAGTAGAATAATTTGATATGGAAAAATTTTCAAAATAAATTGGAATCTAAAAACAATGCTTGAGAAGATGACTAGTATAAAAGGAAAAGAAGAAAGCTAGAAAATATTGAACTCCCCTTTCTCGTAAATGAAGAATTAGAGAAATAAAAATAGAAGTAAGTGAAAAATCTTTGTTTTTCGTGTTTATGGTTACAAATACAAAAAAATATGCATATAAATTTGAGTAAGCAATAATCCCTAACATTGCGCCTAATATTGTGTCTCATTACATGTTAATTGGTAGTTAGGATTGACTTCCTGGTCTATGTTCACAAGTAATATGGACGTCAGTTCATCACCAACTTGGCAGTCACTTGTGACAACTTGTCTGCCGTTGGTAAATTTATAAAGAAAGACTCTCTTATAATGCAAGTCTTCAATCGCATGACTCGAAGTTTTTTCTTTTCTTCACTAACTTCAAAATTTTAACTATTTTGTCTAGTAATTACATTTTTCTACATTGTAAAGCTTCAAGAGATACATGTAAGACATGGTAATACACGTGTATATATATATATATATAGATAGCTGGTTTATTTTGACTAGAATGAAATTAACCAATAACTACAGGTTCCTGCTTCTGTTCCATTTATTTGTTTTGCTGACATAAATAGTCATTCTGTCGTTGTTGAGCGTTCTTTAAGGAATATATACACCTAAGAGGTCTCGTGTTCTTAGGTTGATGTTTTGGCCTATAATTTATTAATTACCAGGTTTCCAACTTGCTTACCATTCAACGATTTATTCTATGGTTCTTCCAATTAATTTTTTAGTTTTGATAAACATTCTTTTCCTTCAAGTGATTAAGATAAATTAAATAAAAAAACATATAAATTGATTGATATAAGGAATTCTTTAATAATAACTTCAAGAGCTAACTTCTTGACATATTTAGTGGAGAAAGGAGTTGTTTATTATTATTATTATTATTATTGTATGTTTTTTAAATTGGCAGTCTTTTATTTTATCTAAGTTCATTCAATCTTGAAATTTTAGAATTTTAATAATTATTTTAGCTGTGGATGACGTATCCCACATCTCAACTTTATTTCTAAATAATATGTATGGTAGTAGGGTGAAGTATGAAGAGACAAACTGCTTTATGATCTTTCAAGATATAATTTATTTATTATATGCTTTGCAAATTTCGACAGCCATCACGTTGTTTTCTATACAATATTTGTTTTGTACTAACTTATGACTTGGTCTTAATTCCCTTTGTTGGTATTTTCAAATTCCCCGACATGAATTTCTTATCTTTAATAAGTTTATATTTAATGGGTTGAAATTCTTTAATTTGATTCACACTGTTACCACCAGATAAAAGTATGTACTAATCTTATGGACATGATGAAATGTGAACAAGAGAACAAGAGATCTACTGAATATGAAATACTTTAAGAGAAAGGATGGGATTCAATCTCAAGACATAGGAAAAAATTAATAGCCTTTAGTGGTAGTTCTCTTATGCTCATTAATAAAAGAAATGACTATATTACCTCAATATAATATGTCTTTAATAATGCGTATAAGAGTATTGTAGTCATTTCCTCCATTTATTGGTCCCTAAAACTTATTATAAATGGTTCTTCATGGGCAATCCCACCTACTCGAGTCGGTTTTTCAAAGTAACTTTGTCTTTTCTTTTGGCAGCTTTTCATTGCATGCGTTGAAAAACATAGAGATTTAGTAACAGTATAAGACCAGTATACATTAGGTTCTGAGTATAAGAATATTTTGAATATCCCATTACAAAATAATTTAAGTATTATTTATAAATGTTATCTCTCTTTATTATAATGTAATGTCATGCCCTACCATTATAAATAGACATAATAAATCACATAAATAATAATATTAGAATCAAGTTGAGCCGATTGGGAGGTCTCTCTTAAATATGTTTAGTTGAGTTGTTGGTTGTGGTTGTTGTGTTTGTGTATTTTTTCAGTTTCTATATTATATTAGTGTGCTGTTTTTAGAAGTTTTTGTACTAATTTTTTCGATTTCTGTGTCTCTCACCTCTACCAGCTCAAAGATTTCAATCAATATAAGTTGTGATTCATCTATGACCTATAATATTGGATGGAAAAATAGGGAAATGTACCAAATTTCATATAGTTAAGTTGCTTATAAAATATCTTTTCTGATCTGCTCACCAATACTTTTTTACAAGTTCCAACTTCCATACTCATATGCAAATTGGACATTAAGTACCATAGAATACTAATTTGAGGTGATAGTTAAAAATTAACATAAAATTTTTATTATTTAGTATAGAAATATTGTTTTTGTATCCAATAATAACATAGTTTAGATAATATTTTGAAATATTATGTCATTATGAAATATTATACCACTAGTCCTAATAAATGATGCACTTCTAAACATTTCTGCATATTGTGACTGAAAAAAAATAAGGGGGTGTTCGGATAGGCTTTTGTTTTTTATTTTGATTTTTAATTTTTCTAAATACAAAAAAAAAGATCATATAAAAATCGAAAAAATAACACAC
>JAOXYD010103623.1:0-11663 GCA_028565735.1 Pinacopodium congolense | reverse complement strand
GACTAAATAACCAGTCCATTCCTAATATCACATCAAAATATATAACTAACAGCATCATAAGATTTGCTGTCAAACTTCTACCATTAATATCCACGGAATAGGAGTAGTATATTAAATTAACCTCGATGGCATCAATTAAAGGTGTGGATATTGATAAGGATTTGTCCATCTTATCTGGTGTTACTTGTAAACTTATAGCAAAGTTGGATGACATAAAAGAATGAGTCCCTCATGAATCTATGAAAACCATAGCTTCTAACCCATGGATGAGAAGGATACCTGAGACCACTGCATTGGAAGCCTATGCATCTTGAAGGGTGAGGGTGAATACTCTGACTTTATTAAGACCTGTCTGTTGAGAGTTAGAGGATTATCCTAGATTGCGGTCTCTAGATTTACCTCCTAACTGACTCCCTCCAAATCCTTACACCTATTGACTATGGAACTACCATCCCCCTTGTGGCGGTTGAAATGGAGGTTGCATCACACTAGAAAAGGATTGCTGATATCCCATTACGGGGCAATATCTTATCAAATGCCTATACTGATCACATCTATAGAAAGGTCCTGGTGGTATATGACATGAACTCTGATGTAGTCTGTCGCATTGCTGACAAATGGAGGGAGTTGAGCCGGAACTACTGCTTCCTAAGCTATGTTCGCTTCTGCTATTACCTACATCAAGTGTAAATATGAATCCTCTCAAATGTCTATAGTTAGATTTCGCCTTGCCATCAGATCGAATGACCTTTTGCTGAGAGTTCTCACTTTAGCTGAACCCTGGTGAAAATTTTGATTATTATTGCTGTCGTTGGTGAAAACTAAAGGATTCGGTGAAGTGCGTCCTACTCTGCTTTCCAATAAACAAGGTATAATGTTCCACGAGAATTTTCTCTAACTGCTTGGCCATATCCACTAAGGTAGAGAACTTTTCTTGACAGCTCAAAGTCATGTTGATAAATAAAAAAAAAGACCCCAACCGTAACACATACTAGTTGTTCTTCTTCAGCTTGTCTAAAACAATCCCAAAACTAGACAAGCTACCCAATTGTGCCATAATAGATGTTTGCTCACAATTTTGTTAGAAATTAATATAAGTGTGAGACCTCAGCTCTGATACCAATTGTAAGTCCTATGGCACCCAAAAGGGGGGTGAATTGGGTATTAAAAACTTTTTCGCAAATTTAAACCCATACTCAACACCTCTAGCCCACTAGACTCCAACCCGCTCTCCCTTGGTCACCTATAATCCTCACATCAGTGTGGATGTAATGGGTCTAGATATTAGATGGGTTTGACTGTGATCTAGGAGCGAATAACATTAAAGACTAAAGTACAAAGAACTTGGTATTGTGCTTCTTAATCCTACAAGGTTTCTAGGTTTAATTTCTTATCCATCATTGATTTTTTTTATTTAGTTTTAAATTAGAGTCTTTCTACAATATATGAAAAGGAAGAATTTAAACTCTAAACATGTTTGGAGAACGTTATTCATTTCATTGTCTACTTTAAAATTTTTATTACCTTATATTATTGATCATAGGTTAGGTGATTATGAAATTTGGAGTGATTTAAATGATTTTACTCTGAAAACCAATGTGATTAAGGAAAGTTTACCTATTAAATAAGTAAAAAAGTGGAGTATTTTAAACCCCAAATGTCGATTCCACCGAAAAAAAAGTTAATTATTAGGTTAATTAGACAACAATTATCTAGGAAAATCCAAATAATTTGATTAAAAACTTGAAACAATGTCGAACTACTATAACCCAGTTTAAACACTTTTTAAATGATTTTTAATTGCTTTAAAAAATTTTGAAAGTTACCAAATGTGACATTAGTTATGGATTTGGTGATTTAATTGTTCCCTAAACAATTTTAAGAGCCAAATTAAAGTTCCTTCACAAAACCAAAACAAAATTATGGTTAAGGCTTTGCTTTTTCTCTATTAATCTTATTTTAAAGTTTGGATATGCCTTAAATCAAGTTAACAGGCTTTAATTTTAAGAATTTGATTGCTTGATTTGTAGTCTCAAATCTATAAATCTCCTAAAAAATCAAAATTTGGTCATTCATTCATTAATTTGTTTGTTTATTAGATTTTCCAACAAACTAAGGTGATTTCTCAAGCTTAGATTATCTTTAACTATAATCTTAAGTGGTCAGCTTAAAATATGAACTTTCATATCCTTACAAAACAAAAATTAGGCCTCTAAACATGTATTTAAGCTCTCTGAAATCAGAAATACACTAATCCTTAGCAATAAAAAAGATTTAGTGTCACATCTTGATCAAAACATACAAAATATATAACTTTAGCAACATGCCTTAACAAATCAGAATTTAAAAGCTATAAAAATAAGTTTTGAAGTTAAAGAAATATCAAACGGAAGCTCTTAGACATGTCTTGATTTCCCAACTCGATTCTAGAATTGTACATATCTCTTAAATCAACATAATCTTGTAGAGAAATTAAGAATATAAGCGTAAGAACAATAAATTTTATTAATCTGGAAATAGAGAAAATATATAAATATTTTAAGATAGAAAACCCCTAATGTGATCCAAAAACTCATAATGAAGTCTTAATAACAAACTTAGATGTTGAAAAACTCAAAAAACAACAATAAATTCGAACTGAAAGTGTTTAAAACTTATAAACTACTTAGAACAATTAAAGAGAGAAAAGAGAGCCTCTCTCTCAAACTCAAATCTAATTTCCTCTTATTGAATTCATCTCCCTATTGTTTTCCTTTATATTTTAGCTTTAGTAACCTCTCCCTTGTTATTAGAATATAGCATCATTAATGAATATCATGCCAAGCCGTAATTGTAGAGATTTGTGGGGGATATGTCTGTCTAACCTCTAATAATTTAGGTTGACTTGAGGCAATACGACGTCCGAAGCCCACCATATAAATCATCACTTTTATACAAGGGTCTCTAAGAGCAATATGAGGGTCTAGCAAGACACTTATATTAGTTTGAAAATGGGACAATTTGACTCTTTTCGTACTTTAATCTTCATCTAACCTTTAATTCCAGCAAATTAGACTTTACAAAACATAAAATTTGCACTTAAGCACTGAATTAAGGTCACATTTCAATAAATAATCAACAAAAACTCAATCAATTTGACCCCTAACATATAGCTATAGCAGTGACACTTTATTTTACAATAATAATTCTATTTTCTAAATGAAAATGCAACAATAATTGTTTTTCTAACTACACTTTTGCCTCTTACCTAATGTCATTTTTGTTATAATGTCTCTTAAGAGCCATTTTTTTAAATAAAGAGATAGAGGTCAAGGGCTCATTGTCTCAGTTAAGAGTTAAAGGTGCTTGCACTCATTAATGAGTATTTTTATCTTTAAGAAGAGAGGCTAAGTAATTTTGGGCTCATTAAAAATGATTTTTTTATTAATTAAAAGAAGGAGATTAAGGGCTTTTAGCTTTGCTTAAGACCTTAGGGTATATGTATATATGTACTTCCATAAGAATTCATTTTAATGTTTTCCTACCTCCTTTTTACTCTTTTAACTTTCTCTTCTATAGTAACCTAGTCTTATAAGAATCCTACTAAAGGGCCTTATATTAGTATAAGCTATATATAGCCTAATTTTATGGAAATGTATATTTTATAGAACATTATGTCGTATTAGCTACTTAGATCCTAATTATATGGAAATCTAAGTTTCATGGAACATTATGCCCACTAAGAATCTATTATTTACTAGGATCCTCTCATCATACGGTTGACCATTACATCAATAGAAACTATAGCCTCTAATTTCCTATAAGCCCTCCATAGTGGTCTAATGTGTTGATACCTTTTCTAATTGATAAAAAACACATTAATTCCTGATGAAACACTTTAAATACCTTCTTCATACCTTGAAAAAATACTAAGTAAATATATTCTCATCAATTAATAGTTTTTAAAATTATTTCTTTAGGTCCTTGCTTGTAAATTTACAGCCTATCCCATCTAATCAAGTTCCATTAGTAAGTCAATGTTTTGCTAATGTCAAAACCTTGAGAATGAACCTAATTTTTTTTAATATACCCTTTCTTTTTTTTTTGTCAAAGCATTGTTAGATAATATTTAACAAATTAGTAAATTAGACTAAAAAACATATATTGGGTTTTTTTGGGTTAAAACACCATATAATCTCATTCATATGATTTCGAGTAAGCTTGATAACACAACCTTTGATATTGGAAAGGATATAAGGATCAAGTTCATGCCTATAATTTTTTACATTAAAATAAAATATATAAATATTGATTAGATAAATTGGGAGGTTAAGACATATGAGTAGCTCCTAAACATGTTTGACAAAATATTCAACATGATTTCATTTTTGATAAATTCAAGGGTAGTATCCATAATGATTAACTTTTAAATGATTTATCATTTTCGGTATGGTAAAAACTCATTCGAGTTTTTGATAAAGATATTGATTTAAAGTTCAAAGGGTGGTGAAGGGACGAGGTTATAAAGGTGATTCTTTAAAAGTTATATAGGTAAGGTGCTTAAAATTTTTTGGTGTCATTTTAATGAAGTTTTAAGTTTTTAGATGAAGGAAAGAATGAAAAAGAAAAGAAAACCTATAAAAGATTATCACATAAAAAATTGTAATATCTATCAAATATTATTGTTCATATTCATTTATAGGTCAAATATCCATTGCATGTTTATGAAAATTCAAGGAGATCAATTCAAATATGATTAGATGACTTACCTTGATTCTAAAAAGCCAAAAGAATTAAACAAATATATTGGGTTCAGATTGATAATCCCAAAGAGGAAAACAAGATTTTAAAGGGAGAACTTTTGATTTTTAATTTAAATAGATTTGAAAACCTTCAAACTTCATGAAAAAGAAGACTAGAACGCAAAGAAAATTAAAGAATCTAATATTTTAAGATTTAAGGTTCTCTATAATGAGTTTGGAAGAGTTTTACACATTATTCTTTGTTGTTTAGGAGGTGGAAATGAAGACGGAATGAAGAACAAAGAAAAGGGAGGTTAATGGGGTCTTTGATGCAGTTATTCGACTCCAAGTTGATTAATTGAATAAAAAACCCCCCTCAAATGTTTTACGTGGCTTAGAAACCTGTTTCTATAAATTTTTGTACTAGTGTACCCATAATTTTATCAATTTTAAACATCTTTAAAAAACTTTTATCGAGTAGATCAACCATAGAGGACTTGAAAAGATGCAACAAACATGGATCGATCATTCGAATCTATCTACAATTACTGCTAAACCATTCCTAACTAAGAATGTAGGTAAAGGCGTCAACTAATTTTTTCAAAGATCAACATATCTTACTTATTCATGAACATTTTAGACATGGTCTCTCAAAAGGTGATACTTAATTTCTATGTAAATTTTTCTAAAGTTGGTTATTAGTTGCATAAAAAAAACTAATGTTGTTACCTCTTAAGTATATATCGGAATGTTCTACTCCAAAGTCTCTAATTTTTTTTGTTTATCACAAAGAATTTTAATATAAATTCTACCATAAGTTTAAACAAGACTATCAAATTTTATTTCTTATTAAATCTAGGCAATAGAAAATGGCCTAAAAATTAACTATTCCTTGATATGTTTTTCTATTAAATAAACTACTTTCATATTCTAAATAAGAATATCCTAAGTTTTAGGTTTTACAGTTTGGGATACCATATTCCTAAAAAATATGTCTTAAAATATCTTAGTATCCTCTTTATTGTTATCAAATAAAACTACCAAGGAGTGGCATGAAATGATGACTAGAAATAAGATATAATATACTTTTGATCATACCTTGATATAATTTCTCATCAAATTTCCATCCTTGTTCATACTTGTGAAGTTTCTTGTTGATGCTCCTAGGTTTTACTATTGGTTTTTATTAATCCATATTAAACTTCTTCTGTACTTTTTTTTTGTGGTACTTTTTATAACTAATGAATGCTTCTTCATTCTTTAGTTTCTTTCGGATTCTAAGGAAGAAATTCAATTATCTTATAACACTTATATCAAACTCATTGTTCAAAATATTAGTATTTTTTAACATGAAATAAATTTACAAATAGAAGCTATGAAGAGCTATAGTCAAGTGTTTGCTATAACAATGAGGATCCAACCATTCGAAAATTCCCTAGGAACAACATGCTAAGCAACTGACCTTTGAGGAGGTATAATGTGTTAGCACTATAAGTTAATAAATTAAAGAAGTTAACTAGGATAGTTTATAACTCTTCCTTATTCAGTTAAAGGTTATAGGCATTCTTCACGATAGTGAAAGAATTGAAGTCTCTAATATATCCACTCTAGATTATGATGTAAAAGGTTTGTATTTCCTTACTCTCCCCTTTTGAATATTTTGCTATTCCTTTCTCTCAAAATGGTCTATCTGTAATAACAAATGCTATTGTCAGAGTAGTATGACCGGTTTCAACAAAATCATATGGATGAGTAACCCATAGGAACATATTGTTCAAACCTTGGAGATTAGAAAATTGATTGAATAATTGTTTAATCCTATGGTAAAGTTGGAAGAAATAACCATATAAGAAGAAAATATGGTCATGAATTTCATTTTACATAATGTTATCGAATGTGTAGAATTTCTATTTTATTACTAGCCAAGTAATGCAACTTACCTTAGAGAAGTTTTGCTTAAACTATTTCATATTACTCTTGGAAATATACGAGCACATCTAATGAAAAGCTCTCTACATGACTTATTAGTGAAGGAAGCACAAGAGTTCCTTGCCTAAATCACTCTATTGTCTCTGTTCCAATCAAGGAGGTAGTCAAGGAGATCATTTTTAATCAACTTAAATCCTTTAAAATCACATTTCCATTCATTAATATGGATTAAGCTGTCAACCTTAAGTTCAGTGGGGAGGATAAAGATAAATTTATAGATTACATGGATGAGATAAAGAGATCCTAACTTGGTCTGATGATCAAACAAAAAAGATACACTTCTTCCATTCCTAATCTTGTAAACGAATTCAGTATATAGTTTATATCTCATTTTCAATGTCTGCACTAAGGTGTAAGAAGTATCAATCTTAAATTTTCACTCTCAAAAGTTACTCCGTTTCTATTAGTAAGTATGGGTCCATCACATCCATAATGCTTCCGTTTGGGTAAGAAATCTCCATATCTTTTTGGAAGGATTGGTTGTGATAAAGGTTGAGAGGTGCACAATCCCCAATTCCCCAAGTTTCTTGGGTAAAAGAACGTCCTTCCATTTTACATTGTTCATTCCTTTCTTATCAACATCTCAACTCCAAAAGTAGTTTCTCATTGATGTTTTTTACTATTGTTATTAACTTCATAGGGAGGATTAGATGTGTAATCTAATGGGTGCATAGGTTTTTACGGATTGAAATAATGAGCTATCTTCTTCTTACCACTAATAAAACCCCATTGCTCAAGTTTTTTATTATTTTATGGAACTTTTTTCAATCACTTTTCATAATCTCTATATTCATAGAGATGACTGGGAATTCTAAATCCTTAATGAAGCTAATTGAGCTTGATTGTATACAATGGGAGCATTTAAAATTCAGATGGATATATGGCTTTTATCCCTTTTCAACTTTAGGCCTGAGAGCTCAATGCATGTTTATATCAATTCCAATTGGACCATTGTGGAGAAGTTATTAGCAAAATATCATTTGCAAAGGCTAGAGTATGGACACTTAAATTTCTAAATTAGTTATCATTTGCAATAATTTTGTTATTGATTAGTTTTTTAAGGACCTTTATACAAAGTTTAAAGATATAGGGAGAAAGTGAATCTCCTTGCCTCAATCCATTCTAAGCTTGAAATTTTGAGGTTGGCTTACAATTCACAAGTGTTCTAAAAGATGAAGAGGTTATACATTACATCATCCAATTTATGAATTTAATTTAAAAATCAAAGCTACCTATAGTACCTTTAATAAAGCTTCATTTGATAGGATCAAATGCCTTATGAAGATTGCACTTGATGGCATTTTATTTTTATGAATTGCTGATATGAGCGTGTTATATTCCTAAGGTTTTCATAAAAATAATCCAAATCTTAACAAACGATAGTAAGGTCAAGCAAATAGGCAAGTGCTCCTAACATATCGTAGTATAGCTATGAAGAGTGATAGGCTTTGAATTTATCATCTTTTCATAACAATTTTAGGTCAAATTAATGTTTAATTGCTCCAACTTGATTTAAAGTAATATCATTTACATTCATATATATGTAGATAGGAAGCCAAAACATCAAGAAAATATGTGAAAAGGCAAGAAAAAGTCAGAAATTAGGAGTAAAACTCAGCCTTACTCAGCCCATCGTTTTACGCTTGACCCCGTCATTCTACCCCTGAAGCCAATGACTAAAACGATAGTGTTCATAAGGCACTGCTTAACTCTAATCAAATGTCGTTTTTGTAGCTGTCACAAATTTTTCAATTCTAACTTGCTCCAACTTATGCTGCAACTTGTCTCACTTGTTCCTACTTATAGCCAACATATATAAGAAGTTCCAGAGATCAATTTTGAAATAACTAACATAAATTTGAAGGGAGAATTTTGATCAAAATAGATTCTCTCCTTCTTCGCCTTAGGTTTTAGCTTTTTCTTTTCTTTTTCATTTCTAGATCTTGTATATTGTAATTTCAGGTTGTTTTAAGGAATCAAAGGAGTTCATAGACGTGTAGGGAAGCTATCTAACACATTGTTCCATCATTTTGTGCTTTCTAAACACTAAATTCATTGGTTTCGTACTCCTTTGTTCCTATATATGCAAGAACACACTCTTCCCTTATTTCAATCTGAATTTCTTGTATGTTTATGATGTTTGAAGCTTAATTCTACCTTAGGAAGGTCCTTGAATGTCTTGAGTGCATGATTAACACATAATTTGATGATAATCTTTGTTTATACGAGGTTTTAATCCTTATTATGAGTTAGCCACTTAAAATATAATTAAAGATGATTTAGGAAGAAAGATGGTTTAGGATCCAACAATCTCTACCTAAATCATTCGAAACATCTATAAACAACATGGTTTAGTCCTTAGATATGAGAAATCCACCTTAGTTATAATGAGGACACTAATCTTAAATGAAATTTAGGATTACAACTTCTTAAACTTTAAGCCTAAAGCCTATCAATTGATGAAATAAACAAAGATCAATTTAGGATGGTTAGAGAAAAGACATAGACTTAACCATAACTATCTTTTAACTTAGTAAAGGCCACATATTAGAGATTCCAATTCACTTCATAAGTCACTTGAATCATTTGGACCTAGTCTTAAGCAAGTTAATCAACTGGTAATCTTTAAACAACTTAGAATTTAATTGAAGAGCTAAAAAAATTTTAGGAGTTTTTGAGTTATCTAACCCCTTTACTTTAAGAGTTCTTGGTTTCCCTAGATAATTATGATCCAATTGCATTATTAGTTACCAATACATATTCTCTGTAGGTTTGATATTCGAAGTCTTTAATATGCTCCTCTTTATTACTTGTGATGGGTACACTACTGTAAAGTTAATTTGGATTTGAATTGAAATTGCATGTGAATTGATTGAATTATTTGAGTCAAAATAGTAATACCAAATCAACTCTAGGAAGTTTTTGACGTCGTTACCGAGGAATATGGAATATTGGGTGATATTCGGAATATATTGATGTCAATTACTCTATAGTGTAAATATTGTTTATACTATTTATAGTATGTTCACTTTTTCTTTTCTTTCTTTTGTGCTTGTCCATTTTTGTTTTCTTATTTGTTTTAGTTGGATTATTCTTACCTTTATCTTCATTCTAAGCATGTGTTTACCTTAAATATATTCTTGGTAAGAATAAAGTTACTTTAGAAATGGAACATCATGAGCACTTTAATGTTAAATCTCATAAAGAACCAACCACATTGGAATTAACTATACAAACTGGGAGTGGTCCTAAGTCTAACATTATTAGGCCTAGGATAAACTCAGATCATTTTGAAATTCCACATGTAATCATTTCATTGATAAGGTCTTCTCTGTTTAGTTGTCCATCCTATCCTAATGATCATTTAAGAAATATTTTAGACATATGCGACCTCTATAAAAGGCTCAATGTTTCAAATGATGCCTTAGACTTACACTATTTCCATTTTCATTAAAAGATAGAGCTTGCACATGGCTTAGCACTTTCCAGCCCGATTCCATCACATCTTGAGATGATCTTACACATTGACCAGGAGTGGACTCTTACCCTTTTAAAGAGAGCTACCCTAGTTTTCCATCCTATAATGATCAATACTACCGAATTCCCTTTGCCAATCCTTAATTAGAAGGCCCTCCTAAGTCAATTGACCAAAAAAAATCCAGTCTTGAAGAGACAGTGATGAAATATATCCAAACTAATGAACCTAGGATGCAATTTCATGACAATTCAATAAAGAATTTAGAGACCCAAGTAGGTCAGATTGCACAGTGTTGATTGTAAAATAAACTACTAGTTTTATGCTCAAAACCGCAAGTATACGGGTCGTAATTTGTAGTAAAGAATGGATATCAATCCCACAAGGATTAAGTTTAGTCTCCACTTAACTTAGATTTTACTTTGTTTAAGGAATAATTTCAAATAATAATAAACTAGAAAATAAATTAAATTAAATTAAACTAAAAATGATAGCCAATTGAGACGAAGTGCAAGAATTTGATAACCAAAGCTTAAAATTGGGAGTCATTCTATCCCTATTTTGTTTCCCTCTTTACTTAATGATCCAATTTTGTTCAACCCAAGACTTTCTAATGCTTAATTACCCTATCTGAAGGTGAAATTAACTGTCTCTAGACAAATAAATTAGGATTAATTATGCTATCTATAGCCTTACTAACCTCTCCGAACCATTCAACTAGATATTAAGCAATCTTATAGGTAATTTTCAATAAATGGCTAAGATATCTCTTTAACTACATAAAAAAACATAAATATGTATAGCTCTATTGGAAGCCAACTCTCATTGCACTACCAAACACAAAAACCCAACTTACCTTCTCGATCTATTGTAAGGTTTAAACTCAATACATATCACAAACATCCATTCATTAAATCAAAAAGCAAGCGTTCCACAAAATAGTTCAAGAATAATTCCTATAGTTTAGATACTCATAACAACAATAAGTCCATCAACAATCATGTTTCCCAAGCAAACAAGTAGTAAAGAGGGTGAAGAATAAACTAGATAAAGTCTTGAAGATCTTCTCTTCACTTCTATAATGCTGGAAAATCTAGGTGTTGATGTTTCTTGATGATTTCCAAGGTTGATTGAGTTGCCTCCTTTGGACAGCCACCAAAAACCTCTTCCTTGCCTCTTCTTAGATGATGTCTAATGAATGTTGGTGGCTTCTAAGGTTTAGAACACTTATATATGTCAAAAGTAGGGTTCCAACACTTAAAATCCAGTGTTTGGCTCGTCTAGGAGTCAGTACTACTATCACCATCGTGGCAGTTGTGATCGTGACAGAGAATTTGCATCCAAGAGGTGTCACAATCGTGATAGGTCACCCTTGTGACTCCCTATTTGATAGTTTCGAGTATCCTTCACTCTTTTGACCATAACTTATACTTCGAAGCTCCTATTGACTTGAAATTTAAATTGGAGACTCCTAACAT
>JAOXYD010103612.1:0-11663 GCA_028565735.1 Pinacopodium congolense | reverse complement strand
CTCAAGTCAAAACACAAATTTCACAAGTATGCAACCAAAATCTCATTAACATGTATACAAATATTGTATTTCAATATATCAACACACTTCAGTACTATGTCACAATCATGTGCATATACACAAACACAACATAACAGTATATTAGCTCAATTTCATCATTTTTTTTTCAAAATGAAATGATCCAACTAAGGTTGCTTTGACACATGTTACACCTAGGTGCTAGGTATCTCCTTTTTATAAGGCCATATGTCCCTATATATGGTCCCCATTTTTCTTGCATTTCTGTTGCCAAAAAACAATATTAGGTTAGACCATTTATCACCCACTTATTACTGCCATTTGTCAACTAATTAGCTATGCCATTTATCACTTAATTTCTTATGCCAAATGTCACTAATTCATAAGCTTAAGCTTAATCATCTTAATTTTCTAGCATTTTTCCTAGACCAAATATATATTGAAATTGTACCAAGTAATTCCAAATTTATTTCTTATAATTAATCAAACAATAATTCAAGACACATACAAAACATAAGTCACATCATAATCATTTTTTACCTTTATATTCGAGAATGAGTCAATTGAGTGCATAAGCATTCTTTGCAATGTATTAATCCATAATTCCTATATGTATGCTATTTTTATGCATGTGTTATGTATATGAATGAAATGAAATTCATGAATTTTTAATGATATCACTTTGATGCTATAGTCTAGGATTTCAATCCCCCAATTTGAAAACCCAGCTATTGCACTATTAGACTAAACAAATCAATATGAAGAAGTTAAAGGGGTCTAGAAGTTGTTACTAACTTTTTTACTCATAAATGAACTTCTAACTTGTTTCCCCATTTTGCATACTCTAAAAATCCTATCCTTTTCATATTTTATGGTTAGGATCCCATTGAAAAGTTGCTTAGAGTTGAGTTTTGCTAAAGAGTCCATGCTAACATATCCAAGTAGTATTTGCTAAATCCAGGCACAATTATTGCCCTTGGCGTTTTCTCTTAAAGTGATGGATCCATCTTTACTTTTGAAAGAGACGAATTGTGAAGGGTCATTGATTATGTCTTAAACAACCACTATCAACGTACCCCTTATTTCTCCTCTTAGAGACCTACAAAACAAAACAAAATCATATTGATTGAATTACCTATATCATCTTGGGTCCTTGAGGGTTAGTTACATATCTATCTTTACCTTTTATAATAGTAATGCTAAGTCTATCATGACAAAATTATGCCACATACCTATACTAACCACAATATGTAAAAAAGAAAGGAGTATGCATTCCATATGTGTTTCTATAACCATTTCTGTGGTTGTACATTTTGCCTAGATTAAGAAAATGATCTTCTATCACTAGATCATTGTTTAAAGGATCTTTTAGGTCTTGTCCTTTGTCTATATATGAATGCCTAATGCCTAAGTTGTAGTGTACTAGTAGATGCATTTTGAAAAACCGTCCCTAGGTAGAGATTCATCTTCTAAGTTCTTTCCCTTAATTACAATGGTCTTGCTAGATGATAAATCATTACTTTTATTATATCTTTAAATCAAATCTATACTTATTATATTAGTAAATATATTAATAACATATTAGTAATTAGATTAATACTCTATAATCAACATCCTTTCTTCATACTCTACCCCTAAGGGAAGTCGAATCTTCATTGTCTCATTGAAAGAGAGATGTTATGAACCACTAGACGATGGGGGCACATTTTCTTCATCACCTATATACTATGCTCATAGTATAAACAGTTTTTTGGTATTGTTCATATTACAAAATGATATGACTAGATTCGAAGGATCTTTTCATGTTTGATGATTCCTTAAAATTTTGTTATTCTTCACTTTGATTTTATATTCATGACTTATTCATTATAATTGTTATTCTATTCATTATCCATTATAATATTTTATATTTAGATATAGTACTAGATTCTATAAATTCAATTTTTTTAATATATCAATCTAAATCTAACTTTCTTAATAAAAATATAAATAATAAATTAAATAATAAATCTAAATCTAAATCTAAATAACAAAGATAAATAAATGTAAATTAAATAAATAACTAGAAATTAAATCCAAAATTTTAGTATTAAATAATTAGAATATATATATCTAAATAGACTCTAATTCTTTTTAAATCAGCTATAGTTTTTAGATAAATGATAATAAAATAATATAAATATATATAAATCAAAAAGATAAATAAAATTACAACAAATAAATATAAATATAGAAGAAATAAAAGAACTAGAAGAAAATATAGACCAAATAGAAGAGAAAAGAAGAATAGAAAAAATATGAAAGATCTTATCGTTAAGGAATGATTGGCATGCTCGAAAAATTGAAAAGTAAAGTCTATTTCTTCCACTCTCATTCACCCATTTTTTAAGATAAGCAGACATATGTATATCTAACACTAAGTTCCAAAATTAGCAAATCATAAATTTGGAAATCTATGAAGAAACATAGGTATCAACAAGTTGTCCAAATTTTTTCTAAGAAATGAAATTGGTTCAAGGGACAATTAGATTCCCTTACTCATTGAATTAATAAATTATCTTAGATCTATATTGAATTGTTAGGTACATGTATCAATCAAATGACTTTTTTGGTATGATGGTTGGTCAATTCCATTTTATTCAGTCTTGATTTCTAATTTCTAATTTCTAATTTCCTTTAGTGAATTTTGTAAGTGACTATTTAAGGGGCTTAGGTTCCTTCTTTAATAGAACATTTTCATTCACTAAACTATCATTGTTTATATTTATGAAATCTAATTCTTTCCTAAGTATTTCATTTTTTTAATTTGCACTCATTTAAAATTTTCCAAGATTCGTTATTCCTATCATGCAATTTTTTCTTCTTCCTAGTCAAATTTTCTAAATGTTCTAACACTTTTTCATAATTATATTCAACATCACATTTATTATCATTATGATTGAAAAGATACCTCATCATATGACATGGAACACTTATTCACCATTTGATTCAGTTTCTTTGATTCCTTCTTTTCTTTCCTCTCCTTCTTTTTATTTTCTTGAAGTCAAGGACATTATGAATTCAAGTGGACTTTTTCTCTACGATAAGAATAAGTTATATTAACCAATTTATTTTTAGAAAAAAGATTTAGCTTCTTTTCTTCGTTTGGATTCCTTCCTCCTTAGAAACTTCTTAAGACTCTTTGTGATGAGTGTAGTTTCTTCATCTTCACTTCTATATAATGATTTTTCATTGTCACTCTCTTCCTTATTTTGGCCTTAAATGCTATGTTCTTCTTTTTATGCACAGTTTCCTCTCCTTATGTCTTCTTCTACTTCATTTTGAGGTGGGACAACACTGAGGTCTTTATTTCCTAAATTACAATGAATTTTGCTTCTTTAGAGTTCAATAAGGATTAGTAATATTATCAAAACGAGTATAGATAAAAGACCTGAATTCGTCATGCAACATGTGAAATAATTCATATGATGAGTTAACATACTAACTTGGCTCTCCTTAACTTTGTTTATATCTTCACAAGTGATTTCTAAGCTGTGTCAAATGTCATAAGTACTTTCGCATATTGATATCTTATTAAATTCTTTCCTACCTAAGGCAAATACAAAATATGCACACCTTTATCATTAATAAACACTAATCTTTCATCTTCGTTATCCCGCTCATCTTCACTCTTAGGTACTAATTAATTTCCTATAAGTTTGGAAGTTCATAAGTGTCTTTTATGAAACTATTTTCCAAAGTTTTACACTTTCACCATCAAGAAACATCTCATCTGAGTTTCACAATAAAGGTCATCATTTCAATCAAAATAAGGAGCTCCACATGTGTTTTTTTCTTTTAGGTTAGTTGAGGGAGAAAATTTGTTCATCACGTGTTCCATAGTAATCATTTCACATAAATTCACTAGAATTTCAACTAAGTGAATTAAAAGCTTTGATACTAATTATTTGTCTTATTTGGCAGCTAGGGGGTGAATTAGAGGCTTCAAAAATTTTCTAAATAGTAGATCCTAAGTTCATTAAAAAAATTTCATACACTTACATGGAAGCAAACAATCCAACAATTACAATAGTAAAATAGACAATTTAACAATATTATCAACATAAATAATTTAAAGAATGTAATAAATAACTTGTAAATTAACTACTTAAAAAAGTAAAACTATAAGGAAGAAAGAACGGAAATGATTTATAGTAGTTCAGAGATGTCCACTTTCTCCTATGTCTTCTCCCTAAAAACTTTTTATGTGAATTTTTCACTATAACCAATCATAAATATAAAGCTAAAAATACCAACTTTTTTCAAGGTTCAAGGATAGCTTTCACAATCTTTTTCAAGGTTTTAAATATAACTTCTACAATTTCTCACAACTTTTCTACCTCCCAAAAATACATTTAGAAAGATTCTCACTTACGTTTAAAATGGTTTATTAAGAGGCTCACAAACCCTTTGAAATGAATGTAAAGATGTGTTAAAAAAATATTATAAAAACCAACTCAAACTCAACCAAAACTTCTCAACACAAAGCATTTCAATGCATAAAACATTTGTAAGATCGGTTCTCTATACTTGGATGCCTAAAGCTAATGTAAGGACGCCTATTTATATGTGAAAAAAATTAAAATAGCCATTTGTTATTGTTGTGCAAGATTCTAATGCATAAAAATCATTTTCCACTAAAAATAGCTATTGGAGTGTAAAATCTAGACATCAATGGCAGTTATTATAGTACCGTAGTTAATGTCCCACTTCAACGTGGGTAGCATGATGGTTTCCTTAATCTCTTTATGAATTATTATTATGTTTCTATAAAAAAACAAATAAAATATTTCTAAACCACTCTAAACTATTCCCAACTCTTTAAAACATTTCTTAACTCACACATACATTGAAAAACATCCCAAGAACATTGTTAACTCATTAATATGATTATTAAAACATTCCATACACATATTCTTCTTGATTACGAATCCTACATACATATTTTAATTCATATATGTCATCATACATGGGTGAGCCTTTTAAATTACTGAAATGAATCAAGTAAGACTTAGAACAAAAATTAAAAGTATAAATCTATAAAAATTCTATCTTGATCTTCCAAACACTTGAATCTTAATTGTTGCTTCATACTAAAACTCCACGACTAAATTTCTTCATATTTCAAATTTAACACCTATCTTTCAAACACTTAAAAACATATTAGTCCAAATATTGTTTTTCATCACTAAAACAAGGTGAACCTCCCTTAGTTCATTAAAAGGTGACCAAAATTAGGGAAGAATGGGATATGAATGACAAGAGGCTAGTGTCCTTAAACAATAAAACTATACACATACTCTTTTGTGCTCTAATTAGGAATGAGATTAATAGGGTTTCAATGTGTGAAATTGCATATGAAATTTTACATATATTAGAGGTTACCCATGAAGAAATATATCAAGTAAAAAAAGAGAGTTAGTATATTAACTCACCAAAATGAACTTTTTCATATGTTGCATGAATAAAGTATAGATTCTATGTATCATCATTTCATTGATATTATAAATACTCTAAGACGTCTAGGTAAGACCTACATTAATGTTAAAATTGTATTAAAGATTCTTAGATCATTACCAAAGGCATCGGAGGCCAAAATTTAATAATCATTTAAGAGGCTATGAACTTGGATGTCCTCCCTTAAGAAGAAGAAACTAAAGAAAATAAATGTAGCATTCATGGCATCAAAGGAGCTAGTGTATAGTAATGTTGAATCCTTCACAAGTGAAAGTGATAATAAGTACATGATACAATTTTCAAGAAGGTTCAAGATTTTTCTAACAAGAAGATACCAGTATGAAAGAGGGACTCGAAAATAGGTAAACTCTATTCCAAAAAGAAGTTAAATAATGTTACTTATTTTGAATGTAATTAATTAGGTCACATAAGGTCATAATGCTTGCTACTTAAAGAAGGTGTCAAAAAGGAAAAGAAAGACGGAAAGAAAAAGAAGGCATTGAAAGCCATATAGAGTGATTAAACTGAATCCGAAGGAGAAGAAGAACTGAAAAACATGTGCTTTATGACAAGTGATAAGGTACCTTCTCCCTCTACTTTTAATAGTGATAATGGATGCGATGTAGATTTTAGTTATGAAGAGTTAGTAAAATACTTATAGATTTTAACTCAGAAAAAGCAGAAGTTGTCCAATAAACACAAGGAAACCTTGATATTGTTAGAGAAATGCAAATTAGAAAATGAAAATCTTAGACATAAATTAGAATCAAAGATTATGGATACGGTTAGTATGTGAAAGTTGAACTATTAAAATGCCTCATTAAAGAAAGAAATAGAATCCCTTAAAGAATCATTTTATAAGATTATTAAAATTTTAGAGTTAATATTAAAAAAATAGAATTAATTTTAAGAACTAAAAAAAGGCTAATGATATACATGGTTTTAAGATATACTATTGAGAATGCACAACTAACTTTGTAAAACATAAGAGCTTAGAAAATGAACCTATACCTAGTCTACATGGAAAAAATATCCATAAGTAAGACATAACTTAGAGAAAGACATTATGCATGTATGTATAGTCAAAGAACAAGATTTAGGAAAACATCACAGGGGAGAACAAGATTTAGGAAAACATCCTTGATTGATGAATATTTAAGTTTAAATCAATGTTATGAATACTGGTATCGTACCAATAGTAAATTCGATCCTTATACAGCACTATATTGGTACCGGTTAATGACATACTAGAATTTTTTTAAAAGAGTTTAGGATTTTCTTATATAAAGTGTGTTAAATCATGACAAAACATCAAGGGAGGTTTCAATCATGGGTTTTGATGATGATAAAATATCAAGGGAGGTTTCAATGATATGTTTTTATTCTTATATGTGTTTGAATATTTTTTAGTCAATTAAATCAATTTTGGTTTTCAAAAAAGCCCTGACAAATGTTTTTTAAACATAATTGATTTTGATTTTGATTTTGATTTTAAGAAATTGTTTACAATTTTTTTAAAAAATTACTCATTTTTATGCTTTTCTAGGAGCATAAAAATGGTTGTGTAAGAAGAACGAAAGCACTATTACTGAACTACCATTATAATCTACGTACTAGACCTTAACGACATTTTTATATGAAGCACAATGACACCATTAAGGAATGTGGGAATAACTATTGGCGTTCATTTGTACAACGTTACTTTCCTTTTTTATTTACATCTAATGACTACTCTTTCTAAATGCTAGGAAATATTAAAATGGCTCTTTAACCTTTAAAACACCATTTCCAGCCATCCAAAGTCATTTATTTTGAAGAAGAAATGTTTTTTTAGAGAGAATTGACCTTAAATAGTTATATACATCAAGTTTTTCAAGTTCCTTTGCATTTATCTCTTTCAATCCATATTTATCACGATTTCATTTTTTTTTCTATGCCTTAAAACTAACACAATTTTTTTTCTTTAAGATTTAAAAGCGTTTTAATTCATTGGTTATCATCTTGATGCCATTTTGAGAGAGTTATAAGTTTACAAAGCCCTATTGCTTAAATTGGTGAGCTTTAGTGTTTTCTTTTATTCCATCTAATTGTTTTAGATTTTATGTTCATTTTTATTGATCCAATTAGTTTTCATATAATTTATTGAACTTTTAGGAGGTTTATTATTATGATTTTATGTTCTTAAAAAATCATAATCATTTTATTTATTGATTTGTTTCTTCTTACTCAAAATTTTGTGAGTTCCTAGAGTTTATATAGCTCAATATTATTACTTATGTTGTAGTTTTGATAAAACAACTTATTTTGGTTTATATAAACAATATCAATCCAGTTCTAACTTGACCAATAAAAAGGCAAGTGCACCTTGCCAACAAGTAGTATAAAATAGTAAATAACGAATATCGTATCTACAAGTAACAAATTGCAAACACTAAGTCAAATGATGTAACATTACTAAGACGATCAAAATTTGAATGATGTGAAATCAAAATTTAAACATTTAATGAAATAAAAAAGAAAACATAATCTAATGTTGAAGTGCTACTAAGACTTTTCCAAAAACTCAAGTAGTTAAGGTTTCAGATATCAATGGGTTAGTCACTTCTTTTTGTATTTAGGAATTGATTTGGACCTACTTTACTTAATTAAGACACTACAAATGGCAATAGAACCATATTTTCTCTTTTAGACTCAAATTACTTACTTGGTCTATTAGTAACTTAGAATAAAAGGTATGAATATCAAGAAGCATAAATCTGATTTCGTTAAATTTATGAATCCTCATACAAGACTCTAAGACTTGGTCCACTTTTAGATCCAAGTTTGTCGCCCAGTTGATTTTTTAGTGATTAAAACCTAGTGGTCATGGAATTTCAATTATCTAAGGCACTAACTTAGGTGATCAACCTAAGTTCGTAAAAATAAGTTTTCAATAAAGGGAAAAGTAAATTACCTAATATGTTCATAACCAATTTAATCTCTTAACCTTATCAAAAAAAAGATACATATATATATTTATCAAGAAACCACAAGATAAAGACAATATAAACATATTCGTTGAATGAAATATAAGTAGGGAGTCAATACAAAATGAAAAGAAAATCAAAAGCTTAATAAAAAGATGGTAACTCCCTATTGATTTCTTATGCTCCTTTAAATTGCAACAACAAAACATTGAAAGATTGAATAGAAAAATTGGACTTAAATTAAATTGGTTTATATGAAATAAATTGCAGTTATATAGATTCAAGTTGAATTGGTTATACATAAAATGATTTGATTAAAGTGTTTAAGGAAATACGGTAAGTTGAATGAATTTGGTTGTGACAAATTATGTTAAATGTGTTAATAAATATTTAGTATTGATTGGGTTTTAATAGAATATGTTGAACTAGGTTAAGAAGTGAATGGAAATGATTCTAGATTGATTGGATAGAGTTTAGGTCGAAGCAGGAGTTCCCAACCTAGTAAGATCAATTGACAAAATAGAAAGATAAGTTAACCAAATGGGGAGATAGGTCGACCAAATATATATAGGTCGATTGAATAGAGAGATAGGTCAATTTAATATGGAGATAGGTTGATCGAATGAAAAGATAGGTGAACCCAACTCAGTAAATATATAGGTGAATGTTTGGCAACAGCTAGTTTTGTAACGATAATGTTAATAAATGTTATATATCTATTAGGATAGAAATATTGAAATTTTTTAGTATAAGTATATGTTTTTTGCATGGTTTATGATATCCAAGAAACATTGAAAGTGTTTATACATTGAGATTGCTTATGAGATTTTGGTGTAATCTTTTAGTATAATTATGAGTTTGGTGTTATATTGCATATACAAGTTTTATGTGAGCCCTTTTACACCTTAGTGAGTCAAGAATGACTATTTTGTTAGGTGTTATGAGAAGGGTGGAAATTGTGAGTGAATTTGTTTTAAGGGTTATTCTTGAGCCTTGAAAAAGAATAGTGTTTTGAGGTTATCCTTTAACCTTAGAAAACTGCCCCCAACCTAAAAAAAATACTAAACCAAATTGTCCTCAATTTAAAGGGCCTAAAATAAGTAAAGTTCATGAAAAATGAGAGAAGGTCAGTAAAACGACACTCCTTTGTATAGTGAAGACTATGTCAAGGCATGATGATAAGGACAAGCTAATTAACAGATTAGATAAAGATAGGATTAAACAAAAAAAACGTATGATAATAAAAAAAACAACTAATTCCTACAAATCAACTAACTATTAGGAAATGAAAAAAAAAAGAAAATAGAAACAATATAAGAAAAGCAACCAAAATAAAAACAATTCTAAGATCTATGGCTCGCCTCAATCCACAGTTAACAGCAAAGGTGGTGGAGGATAGGACTTCATGTATTGATGTCACCACTTTTGCTCCTACTCTGTTGCTCATTGGTCGAGTGATTAGGAATGGGAGTTCTTTAAACCGATTTTACTTTAAAAACCAAAATGAGATTAGCGAAAACCAACATGACGAAAGGCAAGTGCACCTATCAAACAAGTAATAAAGTGGAGTATATTTACGACTCCGAGTGTCAAACCCATGGGAAAAATGTATGGAATTATTAAGTTAATCACCAGATTAATTAGATTACAATTATCTTGCAAATTTTATTAATTTATTAAAAGAAGAAAAGATAAAATTAAAGAACTATTTTAGTTATGCTTCAAACCTTTGTAATTTTGAATTATAAAATTACTAAAAATGATAACCTTGTGGAATCCAGCTCTAGATAAGTGGTTAATGAATTAATTGAGCTTAAAAACACATTTAAGGGCAGATTACAGTTCCTTCCCGAATTTAAGACAAATCTATGGTTAAAACTTATGTCTTTTCTCCATTTAACTTAGTTCAAAGTTTGGTTATGCTTTAAATCTAGCCAATGGGCTTTAATTTCAATAAGGTGAGTTCTAGAAAATTAATTCTAGAACTCTAACTTTCATAAATAATCTAGGTTTGGTCATGCAAGGATTGATTTATGTTGTTTATTGATCTTTCTAACAATTTAGGTAGATTTCTCGGATCCCAGATTATCTTTACTCTAATCTTAGTTGATCAGGCCAAAATCAGAACTTTAAGAGCTTCAATAAACAAAATCAGACATTATAACATGCATTCAGATTCTCCTAAAACATTAAAACACAAATCCGAAGCTGGAAAATGAATTTAAGCACACATGATCATCAAATCATACATAACATGCATCTTAAGCCACATACTTTAATAAATCTCTAAATATAGGCTAAATAAAGTAGTTAAGAAGTTAAAAAATGTGTTGGAATCCTGATGGACAAGTTTTGAACCTCTTAACTTGATCTTGACATCAACACAGCCTTGAATCCACGAGATCTAGCAAGAAAATCAAAAAATATTCAGGGATATACATGTAAGAACATGAACTTTGATTTAATCCAAAAACAAGAGAAAATAGATAATGATCCGAGTTAGAGAACCCCCTATGATGGTTTAGAAACTCAGATGTATGTCTTAGCTGTAATCTCCGACTTACATAACTCAAAAATACATTCTAAAACTGGAATTACAAGTGTTTGAAGCCTAATCTATCAAGAAGAAAAAGAAGAGAGAAGCTAGAGCTTCTCTCACTACTATGATCTGATTAATCTTGATTGTCTAAATGTTATTTGATATTTTTGGTTGTATGTAGACTCTAAAAGCCTCCCCTTACGTGCCAGAAGACAAGGGAATTAATTCAGATCACGCCAAGTTTGAAATCTGTAAGATACCAAACTGAAATTGTTGACTTAGAGTTCAATGCCACCCTGCTTACCTACGACGGCACCCTCACAGGGTGTCGTTATAGCTCGACTTCTAGAGGGTTAAACGGTTCCCTATTCTTTAGCAATGGCACCCTTTCATGGTGCCGTTAATGGACAGCAATAAAAGGTGTTCTTTGATGTTTTTTCTCCAATATCCATCATTAAGCTCCATTATGTAAATCCAAAAATATAAGGCATCAATTTAACAATGAAACACTGATTTAGGGGTCATAATTCAATAAATTAACTATGAAAATCATATCAATTTGACCCTTATCAATTCCCCCACACTTAAGCATTTGCTTGTCCTCAAGAAAATTAATTCATCATTAATTTCATAATAGGATATAA
>JAOXYD010103601.1:0-11663 GCA_028565735.1 Pinacopodium congolense | reverse complement strand
AATTTAATTTGAAAAATTATTTCAAATTAAAATTCTAATTAAAAATTATTTCTAACTTTTTAACTATATATATTTATTTATTTTAATTAAAAAATTAGAGGATTTCCAATGTCATTTTTTTGGTCTGATGTGTATGGTGCACGTACCCATGTTAAGCCACTAAGGCCTTGGTGGGCATGCAGTACTTATGACTTTGGATTTTATTTCTCTAGTTTTTTCTTATTGTCTATTCCTTTCTTTACCTCAACCATCTGATCAACCCCTAACTCATTTCACGACACACATCATTCTTTCTCAACACCATCGGTATGGGACAAAGGTACAAATAAAGAGAGATCTAAAAAAAATAGAACGAACCCAAAACTGCTACTATTTTTTAAAAATTAAATGAATTCAATAAATTATAAATGAAAGTTGCAGCAAATAACACATTTATTATAAACTTATTTTAAATTTTTTTACTAAACTATTAGTTTACATTAATTAGAAAATTTATTTCTAATTTTATTTTAATTAGAAAATCAATTCTAATTTTTATTTGAATAAAAAATTGATTTATTTTTAAATAAAAACTTATTTTTAATTTTATTCCAATTAGAAACTTATTTTTAATTTTTATTTAATTAAAAAATTAATTAATTTAATTTGAAAACTTATTTCAAATTAAAATTCTAATTAAACATTATTTCTAATTTTTAACTAAATTAATTAATTTATTTTAATTAAAAAATCAGAGGATTTCTAATGGTATTTTTTTGGTCTGGCATGTATGGTGCACATACCCATGTTAAGCCACTAAGGCCTTGGTGGGCACGCAATACTTATGACTTTGGGTTTTGTTTCTTTATTTTTTTTCTTATTGTCTATTCCTTTCTTTACCTCAGCCATCTGATCAAACCCTAACTCATATCACGACACACATCATCCTTTCTCAACACCATTAGATTGCTAGATCTGCTTATATGGGACAAAAGTACAAATAAAGAGAGATTTTAAAAAAATAGAATGAACCCAAAGCTGCTACTATTTTTTTAATTAAATGAATTCAATAATTATAAATGAAAGTTACAGCTATAACACATGTGTTTGTCTGACTAGAGTACTACTCTAACAGAAGCTCACCCACATTAATAACTCAAAATGACATTACACAATAACCCTTCAGCTTGAAACGGCAACAATCTTAAACGTTTCACTATCCATGAGGTAGGATAGTTAACTGTAGTTTAGATCAATTTGTGTTCTAGACTTTTCCACCAAGTTTCACATTTTCTTTCTTCTCAAATTATTGCTCCTACTTCAATCATTACGAACCCCTGATCTCATCGCCACCTTTCTCCAGTATCACATCCTCTTGATAAATTGCCTCTTTTACGAATAGCAAGTGGCCCACACATCCATAAGAAGGCAACTTCTAGCCAAAACAATGAGTAGAGAAGCATGTAGATAATCTTCCTCCCATTTCGTTATAGGCTATTAGATCTATAAATTCCAGCCATATTGTAATAGAGTCAAGACCCCTTACAAGAAGTAAGTACCCAACTCTTTATCTTACTATTTGAGCACTTGGGCAACCTTTTAGCTACTTGAGAAACTCGCTTTTCCTTACAGGGTTTTAGACACACGCAATATAGAGAAACAATACTCAACATGAGATAAGTACACATTTCTTTACTATAAAGAACACTTAACGGAATGATACCAAATGACATGCTTAAAGTCTCCAGATTTGCTTAATATGATTATGAAAATATTCTACTAAATTATTCACGATGATTTGTTCTCTGATCCACCTGTAAAACTCTTCTGTAATTTTTTTTATTTTGTGTTTTTAATACCTTTGAAGCATCTTCCATTTATTTCCTTCCACATTTAGTACATAAAAGAACTGAAAAAGATAAGCAATATATTTTTGTAGCTAGAACCCATAGTCTTGTTCATTGCAAGCTAGTTTAGATTCTCTGAATAGTTATATCTAGCATTTTCCTATAGACATAGGTCAGTAATTCAGCCTCAAATATATGTATTGTAACTATAAGAAAAGAATATATATTTTTCATATTCTACTTGAGACTTATATAAGTAGCACCTAGATGGTATGTTTAGAAATCTTAACCTGTCCATGGCATTTAGTCTCTTTTTGACCAGTAACCACATGAAAATTGATATTTTTGGTAACAAGTTCTTACTTTATACCACTTTATATCAAGGTAGAGTGTTTCCACCTTTCTTGAATAAATCCATACAAGATTGGTTTGTGAACTATCCCGATTGATGTATCAGCCACCTGTAAGTATCTTCTTTACTATCATTATGTCTATAGTTAAATAGCTCTAGTTAAAAAGTAGATGAATAGTTAACTCAGTTGTTCAATCTTATCCAGACATTGACTTTTGATTTCAAACTATAGGAAGTAAGTAGCTCAAGAAATAGAATAGTGTTATAAATAGGGTCTGTATTGCTCTAATTATCAAAAAATAGAGAGGCTATCTCACTATTACCAATGAAATATTTAATGCTACCTTTTAGATTGTCCCTCAACTTCAGTAGCTACTTCCAGAAATATGAGGAAATCGTAGGAGTATTTTTAATCTCACAAATGCTTCTGTGGCATAAATAATAAGCACTGATCCATCTAGACCAAATGGATTCCTTATTAGTAATTAGTCTCTATAATCTTTTACATAATAGGGCTTTATTTTTTATGTTTAAAGGAATTACACCATGCCCTCCTTCCTTTTTTGGATTGTAAATTTATGCCTATTTAACTTTGGCTTGATATTTATCCTATTTTTTTGTCCATAAGAAGCTTTGCATCATCTGTTCAATCTTCTTAGTAACACCTTTAGCTAGGAAGAAGTGAGTTGACTAGTGGTAGATATTTAAAGAGTTTAAAACCCATTTAATAAGTTTTAATCTACCAACAAAGGACATTGCATGGTTACACCAGTGATGAATATGACTATGCACCTTATCTATTGGTAAAGAGCACTCAATAACTTGTAGTCTTCGTGTAGTTATTAGTAGAACCAAATAGGTGAAATAAGTAGGTTTAATTTGTAAACCAGTCACAAATGAGAGCTAGGAAGAGTTAGCATGTGTTGTAGCCAATAACAATATAAAGCTTTTGTTGTGATTCACTTCTAGTCCTGATAGTAGTTTGAATAAGCTTAGGGAATTCATGAGGTTTCTAATTGAATAGTTATATGCTTTGGAGAAAAGCATTAGGTCTTCTATAAAGGATAGACTAAATAAACCGAGCCTTTTGCATTTCGAGTGGAATTTAAAGCTGCTATCTTACATAATATTATACTTCATTAGCCTATATAGAGCCTCCATGCATAAGATAAATAGGTAAGGAGACATTGGATCCCCTTACCTTAAGCCTCAACCTTCTTGTAGTAGTTGAGGTGAATGTCCATTTACCAGAACCTAGAAGGATGTAGTTGAGATGGATTACCAGATCCATTCTCTAAATTTATTTAGAAATATAAAATCTTACAACAAGTGTAGAATGAATTCCTAGCTTATAGAGTCATAAGCTTTATGGATGTCTACCTTGATTGCACAATTCTTAGAGGCTTTTTTAATATTGTATCCTTTAAGTAGCTTATGCACGATTAGCACATTGTCTCCTATAAGTATGTTTTGAATAAAGGCTACCTATGTTACATCAATTCATGAGCTGATAATTCCTTTCATTGTTGATACCAACATCTTTGAAATAATTTTGTATAGAGTTTTGTAACATGCAATAGTTCTCAACTCATGAAGAGTTGTAAGGTGGGTAGTTTTTGGAGCTAGACAAATAAAGGTTTTATTTATAGAATTTAGGATTCTTCCCTTTTTAAAAAACTCTAACACTACCTTTATAACCAAGTGATTTGTCTAAGGCTAAGCTTTTTAGAAGAATAAATCATTCAAACAATCAGGACTTGATGCCTTCTTATAATTGATTTCAAACACTACTTTCTCCACATCCTTTGGAGTGAATGGCTTGCATAAATCTTGAGCTTCCCCTTTTGAAATTTGGGTGTTGATGAAGCTAGATAGATTATTAATAGAGGAGTAAGTCTCCTTAAGGGAACCTAAAGTCTTCTTAAACAATAGGGTAGCTTCCTCATAAATCTCCCCTGGTGAAGAGGTCAACTCTCCATTATGTTTTAACAAAGATACTATAATGTTTGTATTTTTATGAGTTTTTATGTCTTATGAAAGAAATTGGTGTTCTTATTAGCTTGTTGCAACCACAAAATTATTAATCTTTACAAAAAGTGGTGAATTTTGTCGAAAAAAAGAATCTTTATATAGGTTCATGGCCTCCTTTTCCTTGCTTAGCAAATCCATGCTGTTGGGATTATTGTATAGCTTCTATTGGATTTTATATAGCTCATTTTTTACTGTAGTAGAATCCAGATTAGTATCCTTGATGATTTTCTTGCTTAGAGCTTTGAGTTCATCGTTAATAGCTTCCATTTTGTTTTACACATATGTATTCCTTTGCAACTTATAACTATTTTAATAAGGCCTTTGGGAATAGTTTCATTGAATCCTTCTACTTTTGAATAGAAATGGATGAACAATTTTTTTAACTCCCAAAAGAGTATAATCAAAGAATAAGAGCTCCAAAAATGTGGCTTTTCTATTTGGGAAAATATTCAGCCACTCCCCATTAACTAATGCCCTATCAAGTTTTATGTTGAACCAAGGTGGTTCTAATCATATGTTTTGATGATGACAAAACATTATTCTTACTAATGTTTAAGTTTTTGAAATGTTTATAAGATAGGTTGGTGTGTAAAGTGTAAGAGCATATTTATGGAGCTAAGGTAGAAGAGCTCAAGCATTAGATGATCAAGAGCTTTGATATTAAGGATCAAGTGATAAAGCTCAAGTGATAATCAAGCTTGAAGATTAAGAGAAGCTTGAAGATCAAGAGAAGGAAGATCAAGTTTCATGTTTTTTGGACGTATAACGGCGGGATCAAGGGTGTCGTTGTACCTCCATTTTCAGAAGCTATCAACGACTGGCTGTTCTTCATACAACGACTCCATTGATGAACCCAGAGGGTGCCGTTGAACATCCAGACTTTAACGACTAGTTTCCTTTTTCAGGTTTTTGTCTTTATTTCTCATTCTAACAGCTATTTCTTATTTCTAATGACTCCAAACTTCTCCCAACACTATATATATATCCTTCCTAAACACTTTTAACAAGTTTAAAACCTCTAAAAAATGAATTACAAGATCAAATCTCTCAAATATTTAAAGCTCTCTTTGTTTTCTGTACATATTTCTTTTAATCATGATTTTGCTATTTTAAATTCATTTGTTGTACAAAAAAATTTGTGTTTTCTATTAGTTTAGAGATAGACAAATCTAGAAAAGCTTTTAGTTGATTTTTTGATTCATTATTTCGTTTGTTTTGAGATTTCAAAGATCAACATACCAAAATTGTCTTTGTTTTGGTTGAACTTTTATGAACTTCTATGTTCTTAAATTTTTAGCTAGCAAAACCATTTTTATTGATTAAAAATTACTATACACATTTTTTTTAAGGTTTCAAGAGTGCATTGGATCTTTTAATTTGATTTTTAAACACTCAAATTGTTTGTTTGAGCTCAAAGAACACAGATTGCCCAAAATTGTCAAGTTTTCTTTGTAGCTTCTTTATTTATTTTTATTTGGTATTTAATCTTATTTCTAGGTGAAAAAATTTGATGTTTTCAGTTTTATAAGTTCTTAGGAGTGTGCTAGTATGTTTGTTCAATTTTTAAGTGATTAGATTGTTTAGTTGAGCTTGATTTGTACAAGTTGCTCAAAACTATCCATGTTTGAGCATTCTACCTTTGTGCTTGATTTAGATCATCTATTTAATGTGCTAAAATTGTGTTTACCGCTGCGATTAATTGCTAACTAATTGAATAAGGTTGTAGTATGTTTAATGCATTTAATTTTCATCATTTTGATGATGAAAATCGTGCATCTTTAGGCTAGAATATTAAGATAACGTATATTTTACAACTTATATTCATATTGGTTGAATATGATTTTTTAATGCATTAATCACGTTTTCAGTGTTTCAATTTGATTTTTTATGATATATTGAAGTGTTAGGAGGCTTTTTATAATCTTGTTTTTCCTCTAAAAAATTCAGATTCAGTTTGTATTGAATGAGCAGTAGAGAAACACCATAGAAGGTGTGTTTAGTTACATAAACTGGGGGATGGACTTTGTGTTGCTTGTTAGTTGTGGTATAGGTTACTCTTTGCCTTTAAAATAGATTTGATAGGTTGCTCTTCATCTAGGATAAAGAAGATTTGGATTGAGTTAATCCTTGAATGTGAATTAGATTAGATTAGGCCTTAATTGTGCATTGACATTCCATATTGCATGTGTTGCATTTGATCCCTTATCTTGTGTTAATTTTGATTAAGTGTGTCATAAGCTATAAGCTTGGTTTAAGCTCAAGTGAGCTTAGATTAGAGGCTATCCTTGTAGGACAAAAATTGTAAACTTTGGTTGTGTTATAAAGGCTCCTCTTTGCCATAAAAATATTGTTGTTAAGGATTACTCTTCACCCTCTTTTTAAAATGTAAGATTAGTAAGTTACTCTTGACCTAGAACAAGATTGCTATAGGTTCCTCTTAGCCTTGAATCAAGATTGTTTTAAAGGTTCCTCTTGGCCTTTAACCAAGATTGTTAGTGAATTTTCAACAAGTAGTTAGAGAGAGGACATAGTCTATCTTTGGGGTAAGCGAACCTCTATAAATCTTTGTGTACTTTCTCTTCCCTTTCTCTTTTATATTTATGCATTTGTGTTTTCATAATTATTGATTGAATTTTTTTAATATTGACATAAAGTTTGGCATTCTATATAAATTGAATTTTGGTTAAATATTTCATATTGTTTGAATTGGCCTAAAGTGTTTTAATTCCGCAAGAAAATTTTAAATACCCAATTCACCCCCCTTTTGGGTGCCATATGGCTTACATTCTTCCTCGTATGAGGGGAGGAACTTTACTTGTTGCTCTATGTAAAGAAGTTACCCTCAAATTTGAGGTCTATGATAGCCAGCTTTTCCATACAGTCTTTTAGGTCATTTCTCAAATTTCTATCTGCTACCCGTTGAAAGAGTCAACACTGGTTAATTCACTTAACTCTAGCTAATTCAAATCTGACTTTTGCCTCTCTCACTTATTCATTAAGAAACACATATGCATATTTTTGTTTTCTATTTTTCCTTCTTTCAACTACAACACACAAGTAATAAGAAAAAAAAAAAACACACACACACACACAAAACAAGGGACAAAATGCAAGTAGTCATATAACAAATAATAAGGTGATATAACACATTGCCAAGTGGCAATAAAACCCTACTACTATTCTTGATTATAACTAACATTTGATTATCATAAACAAAGTTGTTTCAGAAACTATAACACTTAAGTTTATCACATTTCTAGTAATATAAACTCTCTTATTCTAAACTTGGTTCGAAGATTAACAGATAATTCATTTTTTTGAACTTTAAATGGGATTAATAAATAATCTAATTATTCCTGTTTTCTAAATCAACGGATTGAGAGATAATCAAACTTTTTATATTTTTTAAACTATGTTATGATAAAATTAATAGATAATATGTTTGAATCATCGATAATTTCAAATTTAGAAAACTATAGAAAATTAACAAAACAATATTTACTAAAACATTACAGATTAAGTTATAAAAAATAAAACATATATTCAAAAAAAAATATGTTGTTTAGATGCATATTAAAACTATGCTCTAGGGTCAGTGTTAGAAAACTTTAATAATCATATAGATTACAAGTAGACACTTTTAATCTATATGAATCATAAATAGAAATAATCACTTACGAATTACTTCTAGATTTCAACAGGTTAAAGAATTCTACTTCACGTCAAAATCTTTTCTAATCGTTCTTTGTTTGTTTTTTAATTAAGAAAATAATTTCCATTTAATTGAATTTTACACAACTTTTATACTTAAATCAAACAATAACATTTCACATTTTTAAATTGAAATAACATAACTTTTCAACTTAATTTCATCATGGGTGTATTTATGATTCTTATCATGCTCCAAAAAAATTAAAAAAACACATAGAAAGCAAATCCTAAAATGGAGAAGATTAAACAAATAAGAAGGAAGGTGAATTTGAATGAAATCACCCAATCTGTGATACTTGACCCATTTTGGTACTCTATTTCCTGAATATCCCATTATAAAGGATGACTAAATAGCACAAATTTATAATTAAAATTAATGATTTTTCTCAAATAAAGAAAGTAATACAAAGAATGATGGGGAGTTACATATAAATGATTTTTGCAATTGATTTCTTATTGAAGTAGTCAAATGGTTCCTCAATAGTGCATTTGCTCCTGCCTAATATTCATCTTCGTCTAACTTTAAACAATTTCATAAGGAGAATATTCTCTAATGCACTTGTGACTTAAGGGTAGTTGTTTAAGGGCTCATATTTGTTCCAATGATATGAAATTATTAAAATTTAATGAGGAGACACTTGATATAAGTTTAAACAAGGATTGAAGCCTTTTGCAATAATGCATATAAAGAAATCTCAATTGTGAAATTTGTTTGATGGTTGCAGGCAATTCTCTAAAAATCATTTCCACTCAAATATAAAGTTTCTATGGAAGATAGAACGTTCAAGTCCTTAGACAATTCCCTTAAATGACAATTATGAAGGATTATGTATCTTCAAGAAGAGATATTGTCTAACGACAAAGTCAATGCATGATGACCTAAAATTTCAGCCCTTTAAGATTACTAATAGATGATGGAAACTTCTCTAGAGTTTTCTCACTTAAGTTAAGAACCTCCAAATTATCCATAGGCTCTAAAAGTTCATAAATTTGCTTGGATAAAGTTCATTGAGATATTTTAACTTGTTAAAAAAGTTTCTTGGAAGGATTTTGAGCTCTTTACAACACATCATCTCTAATATGTCTAATTTGTTAAGGTGTTCAACTGATGATAGAGTAGCTATTTATAGTAGACCAAGTATAGCTCCCTTATGTTGCTTCAAATCACTGGGAATTTATTCAAATTTGAGCGACTTATGGGATGAAGAACTTCAAGAGCTTTTCGAGATAAGTTATGCTTTTGTTGTCCACTAAATTTAGGGATGTTAATTTGCTCAATGGACTTCCATAACGATATGAGGAAACTTCAAGCAAATTACAAATACCATTAACAATCTCGCTTCACACTTAATATGTCTGTTGATATGCCACTAAATTTTTTTCCTATAATTAACAAAAAGGTTTTATAAACTCTAAATTAGTATTACTTTCAAATTTTATTAAAATATTAATTAATTAAATTGTTACGCAATATATAATTTAAATACATGTATGTTTTAACAAAAGTATCTTAAACTTCTATGTAAGAATAAGCTCTCCTTAATGCTCTCTAGTTCTCTTGCTTTCGATATCCTTCTTTAACTTATCTCCCTATGCCTTCTCTTCTTATTCCGCTAGGTAGTCTGGCTGTGCTCTATGATTGGCCTTGTTTTATCTCCTAAGGGTCCTCTTTGGGACTCCTTATCTTCCCAACCTCTTGACTTTCCCTGAGTTCAAATTTCATTTTCCCTTCTTAGCAGGTTTTTTAGAATGCTTTGTTCTCTATGGCCCTCACCGTAAATCCCTCCTACCTTGTTTAGCTCCTTCCCCTTACAGGTCCTTCCTCTGTGACTCCGATTACTGTCCACGAGCCTTTCCCTCCTTAGGAGGCGCTTCATAAACCTAGGACGAACTAGAAGTAAGTTGTATGAGACCTTAAAGACAACACCCTCTAGTACTTTTTGTACATCTCAACTGATGTAGTTCAGGTGGTCTCTCCTCCTTTGGAAGTTTTATAAGAAGGGGAAAAACTATGGAAATCTACCTTGGTAGGTTTCTTCTTTGGCAAGCATCCCCTTTTTCGTTGATTAACTAGTGGGCTCAGAAGCAATGGAAGGGAAAAGGTCTCCTAGAGTCTTTGCTAACAAAAGATAATATGTTTCTTTTCAAATTCTGTTCAGTATCATCAGCATCTAATGTTTTTTAAGCTAGTCCATGGCATTTGGCCAACAGTCCCTTGTTCCCATAATTTTGGAAACCAGTTATATCATTGTAAAGAATCAAATATGATCATGTTTTAAAATACTAGTCAATGAAAGGTTTGAGCATTTTAGCCAGTTATATGGGAAAAACAGTATGCATGGATGAAATGACAGGCTTAAGAAAGAGAGTTAGTTATATTTGGTTATGTATTAGTAGAGCAATGAATAAGGAATTGCCTAACTCGATTTCTATAACAAGGCTAAGAGAATAAGGATCCATGATTGAATAATCAGTAAGAGTTTCCTACCAGTGGAAACCCTCACTTTCTCACTAGGAAAAATAATAGCGCCCTACTGGTATAACCTTTCAAAGGGATGATTACGATGTGCTTATAAGGCTAGGTATTCAAGTTGATGATCGGAATCTAACTATTAGAAATCTGAAGAAGGAGAACAAGTACACAACTCCTTAGAAGATTCTCTTAATAAAATAATTGAGAAAAAGTCATTAGCAGTGGATAACTCAATTGAAAAGGAATAGTCTAAAGGTGTTCTAAGGACTGAAACGCAGAATGGTAACTTAAATATACCCAGTATAAAGCAAATTATACAAATGGGTGTAAAAGAGAATTTTGTAGAGGAAGCCTCGAGGAATATGGAACATCTAGCTAGAAATTCACTAGGTGCCACTACTATGTAGGGATCTTCTTAGACATGCAGCTTAAACTCAGAAGGGATTGACCTTAATGCAGAGTTTTCATACTAGGAAATTTTAATGTGGGAGTTTGGAGAAGGATCAAGGGCGCCTTACTTAGAGAGTTCTTGTCTAGACCTAGAAGAAACTCTAAAGAAGGGTTTTAAACCTGTCAAAAGGAAGAAAGCAGGGAGAAAGCATAGAAATAAGGGCCCCAAGTTCCTATCCCTTACTCATGTCAATTCCCTCTTAGAATATTATGAGACTTAATTGTCCTAAAAAGCAATAGGCTTTAAAGTCTTTCATAAAAGACAATAAGTTTATTCTTATAGGTATTTTGGAAACTAAGTTAGTTAAAGAGAAGTATGAGAAGTTGTCTCTTTTTTACTGCCATTGGAATTCATTATCTAACCATATCAGTCATCATTATAGTAGAATAATAGTTGGCTATGACACAAGGGTAGTGAAGGCTACAATTGTAACACCCCAAAACATACCCTAATTGGAATTAGCCTACTTAACTGTGGATTAAATGGTTAAATTGTGATTAATTGGAGAAAATAGTGAACAATTGTAAATTTTAGTTGTTATGATTGAAAAATCATAACTTGTGCTATAGAACTCAGATTGAGATGATCTTTATATCAAATAGAATCTAAGAAAGTCCTCTATATTTTTTTGTGAAATAGGAAAAACACAATTCGGACACCAAGGGGCTCGAAAATTGGATCTAATTGAAGAAGGTCATGATGAAAGGTAAGACAATACTATATTAGTGATTAATAAACAAATTTTTTTTCACCTAACCCCACTCACTCTTTCTTCTCCTCTCATGCACGACTTCCCCTCTTTCCTACCTCCATTTTGCA
>JAOXYD010103590.1:0-11664 GCA_028565735.1 Pinacopodium congolense | reverse complement strand
ATATCATATAAGAATTAAATAAAAATAAAAATAATAGATTTAATAGATAATAAAAATAATTAAAAAGTAAAAAAATGGTTGAAAGAGTAGGTTAAAATAAAAAATTTTAAAAAAAGTAGAGAGGGGTAAGTTGGGCTGGATTTGGTTGAAAAGAGTCAGACCAACAAATTAAACCGGCCTAACTGGTTAAATAAGTGATTTAAACCTGGTTGAACCGATCAAACCGACCGGTCCTACCTTTAACCCTCTGGTTTTTTAATATAACGGTTTTTAAATAAAACTGAATCGGTAAACCGATTGGTTTCTGATTAATCGGGTCGAATCGGCTGGTCCGGTCCGATTTTTTAATCATCGTGGAGCACTGCATGCACCAACAACTCCTCTCCCTTCTTTTTTATTTAAAAATAAAAAATAAAAAATATAATAAAAATAAATAAATTAAAAAAGGTTTAGAGGTTCATTAATAAAGAAAAATAGTATTAGTATTCTAACTAATAATGAACTAATTTGTCACTTAAAATAAAATGAAAAATAATTTTTCTAATTAAAAGCAACTAATTAGTTTAGTTTAATAAAAATATAGAGATACATTTTAAATTAGAATAAAATTAGAAATTATTTTTATTAATTTTAAACTAATTTATTTAGTTAAATAAACAATTTAAAAGTTTCTAATTAAAATTAAAATTATAAATTAGTCTTCTAATTAAAATAAACAATTTTTTAGTTAAATAAAAATAAATTAGGCCATAGAAAGATGAAAAATATCTTTTTTAGATACTTTAAACATTCAAAAGGGTGTGTGCTCATAAGTAACTAAGGAAATAGAAAAATAACTAAATATGAATTACAAGATGTCACATTTATAAAAAATAATTTTCCAATGTAAGGTGAAATAGGTAAATACCTACTTTTATAGGACACTTGTAGAACTAAGGGTAGTTTTACCTTTATTTTAATGATAAAAATTGTTTTTGCTAATGAGTTTGTTATGGTTGATGTGTTAAAAATACAGGTTTGATAAAAAAAGATGTGTTCAAGAATAAAAGGTGCGATGAAGATGCATTTCAAAGCCTTGGAGTTCAAGAGCCTTAAAAGATAAAATTTATGAAAACTAAAAGAGAAGGCTTAAGATGAACATCAAGATAAATTTTAATAAATTGTTGTTGCAAGTTTTTTTCGTAGTCTAATATTGATCTTTACTTTATGTGGAAAGGGCTCATATACTGCAGTATATATTCATGTTTAATAATGTTACATATAGGATGAATAATTAAGAGGAGTTATATGTGAATGACTTTTAAAGATCCTTTTGATACATGAAAATAATTTTATAAATAGATGTTAGGATAAATTCTTAAGGGTAAAGTGAGTGAATGTGTTTTATGTTTGTGTTAAGGCTTGTATGAAAAATAGAAAAAAAAAATTGTGTTAATTGATTAAAAGTTGTGTGAAATAAAGTTGTTTAAAATATTATGACAATTGTTAAGATTGGATTAAAGGTTGTGTGAACAAATGTAATTTTATTAACATTATGTTAAGAAGTGTTTGTAGATCTTAGAAATTGTTTTAGTATGATTTAGATGTATAAGAATGAGTTAAGAATTGAATTGGATTGAATTAAGTATGAATTGAGGCATGAAAACTAGTCTAACAGTTAGACTGATTGATCAATTAGACATACTGGTCGACCAAAAACTAGTACATCAATTGGTGCACTGGTCGACTAGTCAGGCATGAAAAGCGTAACAATGGTTAAATTGCAACAGGAAAAATAATTAATTATTATTATGTAATGTTGGAAAACGGTGATAAATGACTAGTTGGGTGTTTTTCACCTATAAATAGGATATGTTTTTTATGTATCCATTAACTTTTGTGTAAATCCAGAGTTGAGAAATAAGAGATTTAATTAAGTTTTATGTCATGTATTTAAGATTGATGAAGTTTTTATTGAATTTTTGTGAGCTTCACTTTGCATTCATTCTTTAAGTGTTTTGTAATCCACTTAAACACCTTAGGTTAGTAAAAAAAGTAGCATATTCTAAAGGTGTTTATGAGGTGTCTATATTGGAGAAAGTGTATTTTATGGGGTGGTATTATTATAGAGTGAGAAGAGTGAAATTTGTGAAGATTTACCTAGAGCCTATTGAAAAAGGAGATTAATGTAAAGGCTACCTTATAGCCTTATGAAAAGGGACTTCTCAACAAGTTGTTGGAGAGTAGATGTAGGAGAAAAAGGTGTCTTCGAACCACTATAAATCGATTTGCATATTCTCTCTCTTACTATTTTAATTCCAAGTTGATTATACAATTGATGACATTATTATACAATTGTTTATATTTTTATAAAATTGCAAATTAGCTTCCATATAATTGTTAGAGAAGTTAGTGAATTTAGGTTAGTAAAATTATTTAGCTTCTGTATAATATTATGTGAACTTAAGATTCATTAACTTAGAAACTTTTTAAAGTCTCTAATTCACTCTCTCTTAAGTGTTATAAAGCCAACAAGTGATATCAGAATAAAGGTTTCACATTAACATAATTCTATTGAATTAGTGAATGAAGATTATAATAGAACAATTTTAGGCAAAGACATAAATATACCTCCTTTGTTTAGTGAGGATGACTATTTCAGTTGGAAAATTAGAATAAAATCTTTCATAATAATTAAAATATAGGTTTATGGAAGATAATTTCAAATGCACCTCTTATTCCTACAAAATTAGTTAATGGACAAAAAGTTCTTAAAGAAGAAAACAAATGGGACACTAATGACATGGAACTAGTTCCTTTAAATAATAATACCATGAAAATTTTACTTTATGCACTATATAGAAGTATATTTGATAAAGTTTCAAATTGTACTTCAACTAATGATATATGGTGTAGATTAAAAGCTACATATGAAGGTACTTACCATATTAAAAAATAGAAGAATGAGCCTTCTAAAGAAGAAGTTTTCTACTCATGTTTCATGGGATATAAAGGGGTATGCTCATGCTTAAATTCTTGTACAAATGATGATGAACCTTCTTGAATTCAAGTCATAATAAAGATGATTGTATTATAGATTTTTCTTATGATGAAGTATTAGAATATTTGAAAGATTTGACTTTAAAAAGAAGAAGAAGTTGTCTATTAGGTATAAAGAAACTTTAAAATTGTTAGATGTATGCAAGATAAAAAATGAGAAACTTAGACATGACCTAGAATCAAAGAAGGTAGAAGATGATAGTGTGCAAAAATTGATAAAGGAAAATATACCATTGAAGAAACAATTAGAATAATTTAATATAGATAGTTATGCATAAATTTTGAGAAATGAGAATATATGTTTGTTAAAAGAGACATAATCCCTTAAGAGCGCATTATTTAGTTTCACTAAAGGGAATGAGAAATTTGAATAAATGATAGGAGCCAAAAAAAATTTTTATAAGCATAGGCCAGGGTGTATGAGTGGTAATTCTCCATCAAGTAGTATAATCAAATTTTCAAAAGAAAGAATTTAAAAGAGGAAGAAGTGCCTAGGTTATTTGTAAAGAATTATGCATAATCTTTTAAATCCAAAACTAGAAGATATCATCCTACTTTTATGTATGCATTTAAGCCTACATCTAGGAAGAATGTGTATGTGCATAAAATATGTATAACTTCTTTACAAATGCCTAACATTAAAATAATGAAATTAAGCCGTATCATTTTAATGTTTCTTGTATGTATGCACAAAAGTCTATAAACATGTCTTATTTATATCCTAGATCTCATATTCATCAAAAGATCACATATAGTCATACAAGACTTAGGAACATGCCATAACATAAATATGACGCTAGGAGATCATATTTTCAACCTAGGCAAAGCTATCATACTTGGTCCCACAATGAATTTAGACCTAGATTTGGTTTAAAAATGCATATAAATAATATACATCTTAGTTTTGCACTTATTATGAACATTATGGATATGTATAACGTTTTTTCATGATAAACCAAGTTCTTAGAATATTTTGTCAAGATGTCTAAATGGTAGAAAGGTTGTTAACCTCTAATGACCCAAGTTAGTATAGGAATCAAAGATCTATTAGATTTTATTTTGTAGGTCAATCAAGGATATTCTTAAGGGAAAAGAAGAAAATTACTAAAGCATATTGTTAAACCAAGTCAGAGAAGAAATCAAACAAAAATTGGTAATATACAAAAAAAAGGAGGTACACCTTTACTTTGATTATACTATAGTTTACTACATGAAATAAAATTGAATGATCCTTCATGTTTTGAATGATATTTGATGATTTGGAATGATGTAAATGTTTTAGAATCATAGATGATGGAGTCTAGGTCATTTTAAGAACAAATTTTAGTGAAGTGATATATTAAACATACATCATTGTCTTTATTATGCCTCGATGAATGCTCTTGGTATATGCTTGACATTCTGAATAAATTGAAGTGAATATTTGAATGACTTTAAGTCATGATATGTTTTTGCATTAGCAATTTTGTATGGAAGTGCATAAATATGGTTCTTGTTTGTATAATAGGGTATATAGAAGTATTGATAGATGTTAATCATGATTTTTGATTTCTTGATAGATTAATCCCTCTCATGATTGTTGATCATATTAATGTTTTAATATTTTTATACGTGAAATTGTTGCTTTTACTAAGAGGTAGCTTTGATGTTTTTGATGATGTTATAAAAAGATGGAGGTTTTTTCAAAATTTTTTGCTAAAGAAGAAGGTTTGATTGTTGCAACTCGAAACAGGCATGTGATTGCCACGTGAAACCCAAGAGCCAAAGCTCCTAGATCCCACTTAAGCCTAATTACTAATGGCAAAATGAACATGGATTACAAGATAATAAATAATAGCATAGGCATGTAGAAAGACCATACAATATGATAAAGATATCATCATATTAGGGTACATTAAAAGGAAAAGTCTACATCATACTTAATCTTATCACTGTGGATGCTAGAGTACAAATACAAATGAAAATAAATGAAAGATATACATAAGAATAGATAGGATATAATCGACAAGTCTCAAAAGTCATTGTTGCGAAGTTGGTAGTAGCTAACCTAGAAAAAAAAATCGTTGATGGGAGTCAGACGTCACTAAGTAAGCTTACATCGAATATGGTATCCAATGTCATGTACACACACAATAATGCATAAATAAACAATATGTACACCTCATGTTGTTTGTCCAATCACAACAAATACAAAATTAATCATTGAGAAGAATATCTGTAGGACCCTATTCTCTATGGGAAAATCCTCGCATCCTTAAACATTGAATGGCTACGGAGAGTTAAGCATCACCAATGACTCAGTCATGCTCCTATACTCATATAATCATAAGGCTCTCTTAAGTCAAAGAGGATTATGAGGAGTCTAACATCACTAACAGACCAACCCTCATTCAAAGTATCCAAAGTCATAAGCATAATAATAATAAACATAACATATAAGGGTCCAACTGAGAGCCGAGCTTCATTTAGGATCAATTCATAACATATTTCAATATTATAAAACATAATAACACTTATACTCTTGACCAGTGTACATCTGGTCTTGATGCTCCATTAAGTGGCACATCTTATAGATCTTTCCTTCCCCATAATCACATTCAAACACATAACACACAATTAAGATATTAATCAAGTAGTTTCATTGTATAAGTACTTAATTATCTAATGATCAACATGTAAGTATACAGTACCCAAACTCAATGTATCCACTATGATATTTTATTGATATATATATATATATATACTTGTGATAAAGCAGATATATAATATTGTATATATGTATTTACCATAAATATGTATATAGATATTTATATATAGATCTATATAGATATACATATAGATATTCTTGTACATGAAAATATATATGGATATACATTCCTACATGCTATCGTATAAGCCAACATTGACTTTTGATAGTTATGTATAAGTGTGTGTTTTTCTAAGTATTTGGCATGTATTCCTTTGTATTTTAGGTTAAACTTGTTGTGTTTTACGATTTATGTTATGTGTTTTAGTTTAGCATGACAGAGGTCCATTAATAAAGAAAATTAGTATTAGGATTCTAACTAAAAATGAACTAATTTGTCAGTTAAATAAAAATTAGAAACAAGTTTTCTAATTAAAAGAAACTAATTAGTTTAGTTTAATAAAAACATAGAGATACATTTTAATTTAGAATAAAATTAGAAATTATTTTTTATTAATTTTAAACTAATTTATTTAGTTAAATAAAAAATTAAAAATTTTCTAATTAAAATTAAAATTATAAATTATTCTTCTAATTAAAATAAACAATTTTTAGTTAAATAAAAATTAGAATAAGTTTCGAATTAGAATAAAATTAGAAATAATTTTTTAATTAAATAATTAATTTTTAGTTAAATAAAACTAGAAATGAGTTTTTAATTGGAATAAAAATAAAAATAAGTCTTTTATATAGAACGAATTTGTTTAGTAGAATAAAAAATTATAAATAAGTTTTTAATTAAAATAAAATTAGAAATTAATTTTCTAATTAATATAAACTAATTAGTTTAGATGAACAAAAAATAGAAATAAGTTTTTAATTACATCAAAATTAGAAATGGGTTTTCTAATTGAAATGAACAAATTCATTTAGTTGAATTAAAATTAGAAATAAATTTTCTAATTAAAACAGGTTAATTCGTTTGGTTGAATAAAATTTAGAAATAAGTTTCTAATTATAATAAAAATCATAAACAAGTTTTTTAATTAAGGATAAACTAATTTGTTTTGTAAAAAAAAAAAAGAATAAGTTCCTATTACTTAAATTGCATTTGAGTATAGTAATTGGAATTTTTTTTGAAAAATTAAATAAGTAATTAGAAGTTAATTGTTATATCAATGATGATTGAGTCCATATGTGATCTTTCAATTTTATAAGCAATTGAATTTTGATTATTCACTCAATGAATGTATAACATGACAACAATGTACAATTATGATATATTTCTATTACTAAAGAAGCTTAATAATTTGAACATGATTATTGCATCAAAGGACGTTGTCACCAAGCTCAACATAGGTGAGAAATTAAATAATGAAAATTATTAGATATGGACTATAAAAATTTAATATGTATTAAAGGAGCAAAAGGTTTTTGAACCATTAAACATAATTATAATTGTTCTTAGGGATGATAATACAGCTTAATACAAAAAGACTGTGATGCATATGAGACTTAGAAGTAAAATAACTCGTTAACTCGCATAACATTGCTGATTAGTAAGGATAATGATATAATACGCGAGTTCAGAAAATACGAATATGCTAAGAACATGTGTTCCTCTTTAGCTACATGTTTTGAAAGAACCTCTATAACTAAATTGAGGTCACTTATTGTCAAGTTTGAAATTTATAAAAAGTGTCCTGATTATACAATGAAAAAAAATTTGAAATGCATGTTAAATATGATAACAGAGTTATAAGTTGCTTGTCATATACTGCTTAACAAGCAATAAGTACAAGTTGTAACTACCTCTTTACCTTAGAGTTAGGAGTATACGAAGATGCATATGATGAATTAATGAAAACATCAAGATGATGGAGGATGCTATAAGACACTTATCTTAATGCTTCTAAGATGAATTATAATTATATGTTATTGAATCTAGTTCATATAGAGCTATGAATAAGAAGCGTAAACATTATGATGGGCCTAAGTGAAAAAGGAATAAAGGATCTAACCATAATATTCAGGCTTTGCAAAAGACTAAGTGAAACCAACATTAAAAAAGAAAATGTCTATATAGTCACTTTGTTCACAATTACAGTTGAGTTTAAGAAGGTACAATTTATATATCATAGATTTTTTTTTTATGAATGTCTTTAGTTCTATCTTTTTAATTTAATCATATTCTTTGTAGATTATAAATTTAGGAACAATCAAACATATAATAAAATATAGGAATACCTTCATGCAATTCCATGAAATCCCATATGAAATATGATAGATTTATGTGGGTGGATGTACAAGAGATTAGAACATACAAGTTCGATACATAGTGGCTATTCTTTAATCCTACATAAAGCATCATATGCTCTGAAAATTCAACGAAATCTTTCTTCTATGTTCGTATTAGTTAAAATTGGTTTGAATGCAAAACTTCTATAGTGGTATAATGGACTTGTATCTCAAAAGCATTTATTAAGGTTAAGATATTATGTTGAATGTTTTCATTATTCGAAATATCATTTATGCAAGTAATAATGTTAGTTATTTTTATTTGTTACATTTAGTAATTTCAATGTCGACATAGTTTTGTGACACATTGGACTATATCATATTGGCAAAAATTAAATAAGTCGGTGAGCAAGAGAAGGCTTATTAAGTGATATAAATTAAGTAGATTTACTACTTGTAAGCACTATTTAGTTAGTAAAATGGAAAGAAAACCATTTAGAAAGGAAATACAAACTACATAACTATTGTGATTAATACATTCTGACATCTGGTATAATGAATGTAAGGGAAAACATGAAGCTGTGTATTTTATCACTTTCATAGATGACTATACTTAATATGGTCATTTCTACTTGATTTATCACAAGTTAGAAGTGTTTGATTGCTTTATAAAGTATAAGAGTTTTGGTGGAAACTCAATTAGGTAAGAAAATAAAATTATTAAGGACCGATTGAGGATAAAAATATTTGTTTGATAAGTTCAAGATGTTGTCTGATGAAAAGGAATAGCAAAACAATTGATTATTATACAAACTCCACAACAAAATGGCATGTAGAATGCTATTAGAAATAATTAGGTCTATAGTGGCCCAAACAAATTTGCTAATTTCCTTTTAAGGTGATGTCTTACCAATAATTTCTTATGAACTTGATAAAGTGCCCATAAAATCAGTTATAAGAACCCATATAAGCTATAGGCAGGTAGAAAACATAATATGAAAAATTTTAGGTTGAGAAATTATGTTGCTTATGTTCACAATCTCTATTATAAGTATGGAAAATTGGGCCCTAGAAGGATTAACAATATCATTTTTAGATACTTTAAAAATTCAAAAGGGTGTTTGCTCATAAGTAAAGAAGGAGATAGAAAAATAACTAAATTTGAATTACGAGATGTCACATTTATAAAAAAAATAATTTTCCAAAGTAGGGTGAAATAGGTAAATACCTACTTTTATACAACACTTGTTGAACTAAGGGTAGTTTGTATAATAATCAAATGTTTCTATTAATGAGTTTGTTATAGTTGATGTGTTGAAAATATAGGTTTGATAAAAAAGATGTGTTTAAGAATAAAAGGTGCGATGAAGATGTATTTCAAAGCTTTGGAGTTCAAGAGCCTTAGAAGATAAAGTTTATGAACACTAAAGGAGAAGGCTTAAGATGAACATCAAGATAAAATTTAATAGGTTGTTGTTACAAGTTTTTTTTGTGGTCTCACATTGATCTTTACTTTATGTGGAAAGGTCAAATGATGCAAACTAAATTCAATAAACCTACTGCACCCTTAATCAATAAGTTCATAACAAATATCAACAGCAAACACAATTTTAGCATATCAATCGAATGATTAAAATCAAGCTTAAAATTAAGACTGTCAATCTTGGACATTTTTGAGCATCCTCCTAAAAACAAGCTCGAACAAATAATATACTTACTTAAAATTGAAACAAAAATATTGGCAATCTCTAAGACTTTAAGTAAATTAAAAACAATAAATTTGCACACCCATAAATGAATTTAAACACAAATCGAAATTGAAAAAGAAGCTATAGTGAAAACACGTCAGTTTTGGGCAGCCTGTGTTCTTTGAGCTTAAACACACGATTTAAGTGTTTAAAAATTGAAGTAAAAGATCCTATGCACTATTAAGACCTTAAGAAAAATGTGTGTAATGATTTTGAAGTGATAAAAACTTGTTTGTATGCTCAAAAACAAAGAACACATAAGATAAACCAAAACGAATAAAAACATAGACAATTTTGGTGTTGAGACTTTGAAAGCTTGAATCTAACAAAATAATGAATAAAAAAATCAATGGAAAGATTTCTGAGTTTTATCTATATCTAAACAAACTAGAAACACAAAATTTACTGCATAAAAAATGGTTTTAAAACAAAAAAAAAACTGAAGTTAAAAGAAAATAGTGCAGAAAATAAAGAGAGCTTAAGTGTTTGAATGATTTTGGCTTGCTATTTTGTTTTGGGAGCATAAAGATTGAAACAAATGGTTTAAGACTCTTATTTGAGGTGTTAGGGAGTGAGTTGAGTTGTTGGAATGGAAAAATAGACTTTAGAGGGGTGAAAAATGAGAGAGAGCCGAAAGTTGCTTTTTCTAGAAACTAGTCATTGGCTGTCTAGGATTAAAACGGCACCACTTGGGGAGTTAAATGATGTTGTTTAACTCCAAAATAAATACAAAAAAGAGACTTAAACCAAATCCAAAACACTTCAAACAAATTCCTAACAAGTTTAATTTAATTGTAACAATTTCTAAGTCATTCTTTAAGTGAAATGTGATACCAAAACATATACATTAAGATAAAAAACGTGAAATGCTTTGGGTACAAAAACTTTTCATCCTTAAACAACTTTAAAACTTTTCAAACATTTCATAAATCATTCATAAACCAAAATTCACAACACACTTATGACACAAGTCAATTCAAACATACTTAAATAAGTTCAATCAATAATTCAATTCATTTAAAATCATCAAGAAACATACACTAATACAATTCATCACATTACTTCTTGATTATACAATATTTAGCTTATTATGCCATTCTAATTCAATTGCTAACATGACAAATGTCATAATAAAATTCAATTAATCACTAAAACTATAATTTAACTCCTATATGCCTATATGTAAATGTTCATGTAAATGTGAGAGCCCTTTTCAAGCATTGATTAAGATCCAAGTTTAGGACACTTATACGTTAAGCCCTTTTCATAAACCATTTCTAAACTTGATCTCTTCAAACTTTTGATCTTCAAGCTTGATCATCAGTTGAGCTTTATCATTTGATCCTTGATATCCAAGCTCTTGATCATCTAATGCTTGAGCTTTTTTTACCTTAACTCCATAAATATATGATCTTACACTTTAAGCATTTACCTATTTTATAAACATTTAAAAAACTCATACATTAGTAATAATAATGTTTTGTCATCATCAAAACACATGATTAAAACTACCTTAGTTCAACAATCTCCCCACTTTTAGTGATGACAAAACATGTGATATTAAGAGCATATAAAACATATTGGCAACACATTTCATGTAAATGTAACATGCATTATGAAATGATACTACTCTTTCCTTTTACTTAAAACTCACATTCAATCTTAGTGTCACACTTATCTCTCCCCTTTTTGACATCATCAAAAAGGATGACTAATTGTAACTAATGCGTAAAAGAAGTTTAAAACCAATTGTAAGTAATTATTTATACTTACTCCCCCTTAATTCATGCATCTTTTAAAAAGAAATATCAAATATATGAAATGCTCCCCCTAAATGTATGCACTTATACATTATGGAACAATTAAGCATGAAAAAGGGATGAAGATATATAAAGAAAACATTATAAAACCTAGATTATACATCTTTTGCATAAAAAATGTATTAGGTACCAT
>JAOXYD010103579.1:0-11664 GCA_028565735.1 Pinacopodium congolense | reverse complement strand
GATAGTGGAAATGAGGCTTAGCTTCATGGAAACTTCTTCAGTGTGATTAAGATAATTGACTGGAGGGTTTTCATGGAATGCCAGGCAGGTTACCTAGTCCAATAGGACGGGGTCCTATCACAATAATTGTGAACCCTTAAATAATAATGTTAGATAGTTTCCTTACCAATTTCCATGAAAAAAAGCATTGTTGAGGTGTAGCTAGAGAAAAAGCCATTACTTGATCATAGTAATAGCAAGGAAGAGAGGTATAGAAACAATATTGGCTATAACGGAGAAGGCATCTCCATATTCAAGGCTCCAATTATGCATAACCTTTGAAACCCAATTGAGAGTTAAGGTGCTCAACTAACCAAAAGTCCAACCTTTATGTTATATACCCATTACAACCAACTTTGATTTGAATTGGAGGCAAAGGAGCTAGATCTCTTATTCTGGTAGAATGAAAAGTCGTCATTTTATCAATCACAACCTATTACCTCCATAGATGTGATAAGGCTTTGATTGTATTTTTAGGGATAGAAATAGAAAAAAAACTAGAAATAAAGGCATAATAGATAGGAGATAGATGGTAGAAACTTAAAAGCTTTTAGGTAGGCACGTTACTACCAGTGGCCAAAGATGGTTAGGGAAGATAGTGATAGATAATAAGTCCAAGTTATGAAGGAAAGGGTGTTTAATAGATGTATCCTAATATACCTAGTGAAGAAGACGGAACACATAAGATAGGGGTTATTTAAGATGTACCTAAGAAGATGAAAGAAAGGTAGTGTTCAAACAAGGTGACATCAGTTAATAACAGTGGCTCAATTCTAAGAAAGGTAGTATTTAAATAAGGTGACATTAGCTAATAATAGTAGTTCAACTCTATAATATAGAAGTGATACTCTTTTTATCAATAATATTTACCTAATAAGATATTTTTAATGGCCTTGGGGTCTAATTTATCCTAACTTTGATGAGAAAGATGCATAAAGAAAACACAACTAAGAATATAAAGGGGAATAGAATGCAAGGTTGGTTAGGAAAAAGAACAAACTGTAAAACCTTATCCTTTAAAGAATATGACAAATTAGATTGTAATATGTAAAAGAAATAAGAACATCATTAGCCAAAAAACATGAATGTAAATTAGGATGGAGTGATAAAGAACAGTATATTTCAATTAAATGGTGACTCTTTAATTATATTAAGCCATTTTATTAAGGAGTAAACAAGCAAAAGATTAGTGAATAATGCCTTTAAAAGCAATGAAAGTGGTGAATTGATTTAAAAAATATTCCTTAGTGTTATTGTTATGCAAAATCTATCGATTGACCAACAAAAAATTTAAATCTCAATATAAAAACTGTAAAATATAAAAAACAACTCAAAATAGTTTGTCATTAAAATAACTAAGAGGATGTTTGGTTTCACTTGAGTTTTATGTTTTTCTTTGTTTTCTTAAACGTAAAGATTGAAAAAAAAGTACACATACCCAAAAAAAAAATATAGCACAAAATTTTGAAAACAATAGCACATGAATGGAAAATACACAAAATCCAATAAAAACACATAAAAACTAAAATTAAAAACCAAAACTAAGAACAATATCAAAAATCCCCTAAGTGATACGAGAGTAATCATCAATAAAGGTTTGAATAATGATCAACTAATATGGCTTTGGCCCCATATATCTATTGTGGAAAAGAGAGAAAAGCTTATCAACCTATTATTGAATTTATAAGGAAATGAGGTATAGGCATGTTTGCCACATCAACATGACTAATATTTCAAAGTGAACAACAAGGAAAGATTAGGGATTATCTTCTAAAGTTTGGTAAGATTGTGATACCTATTTTCTAATTTTAGCTACATTATAAGTATATAGGTCGTAACTTATAGTATAACTAATATATCCCACAAGGATTGATTCTAGAAACCTAACAATCTGAATTGTACTTTGTTTAAGATAAATGAAAATTATAGAAACTAAAAGTAAACCTAAACTAACAAAACTTGAATGAATTTATTCGTAGAACAAAACAAAACAAAAAAGATATTTAACAAGCGAGACTTAAGGATTATTCTATCCTTGTTTATCTTCCCTTTACCTTATTGACTTAATTGTATTTGATCATAGATATCCAATAGTTGATTATCCTCTCTCGATATCTAACCAATTAACCCCAATTCAAATACATAAAAGTTTAATTTTAACCTCTCGATTCACAACACTACTCCTAAATTATGCAATTAGATTTGAAGCAATCTTAAGGAAAATTAACAAATAATTAAAATCTCTCTTCAATCACCTATTAATTATTTAATTGTATGCCTGCTAAGCTGCCAACTATCATTACACACCCTAACCCAAATAAGTCAAAATCATCTTTCGATTCAAAGTGATTATAAGTTCAAAAATTAACGCAATCAACTATATATTAAATCAAAACCATAAAATTTGGATAAAAAATTCAAGAATAATCCCTAAACTAGATTTATTAGTCGATAATCATGCTCAAACAATCGATATTCAGATTAGACATTAAGAGGAAAGAAAAAGAAAATAGAAAACTATTGATGGTGATGATGGCCCTTTTTTGGAAATCTTGGCAACACTTGTTAAATCTTGATTATCCTCCTTATTCTTGAGTCTCTTCAAATTTTACTCTTCCAAAAACCCTCTATTATTGTCATGGATGTTTTCTGAGGTTAGAATGGTGGCTGCTAGGGTTTCTCCACATCTTCTTCAGTTTGAAATATCATAAAACAAGTCTTGCACACATTATGCCATGTCATCCCGCCATATTAGCTTTTCTAACTTTGATCTCTACTTTGTTTTTTTTTTTCTATGTCTTTGTCTACAGTCCTTGAAATTTCATGAAATTTTATATGTTGGCTACTCTCATGTTTTCTAGCAACCTGAAAATTTTCATAACATTTGGATCTCTATAAGTGTACCTAATGCCTTCCGAAAATCAACTGTACCAAATCTGGTGCTGCCTTGAGCATCATTTATTATTTGAACATCTGAACATCAAAGTGCATCAACCCATTCCTCAAATAAGCTCATATTTTTCCCTCAAATACTAACTAATATAAAGAAACAATCAAACACCTAAAATATAATGAAAAGGATAAAGTTCCCACTACCCAAGTTTAAAAAACACAGACAACACTTAAAATGCCTAAAAAAACAACTTAGAAACATAGCCTGAAACACACTTATCAACTTCCCTACACTTACACCTTTACTTTTCCTCAAACAAATTAAGCACAATCATTACATTCTATTAGTTTTTTTCAAAGAGACCAAGTGCATGTAATCTTTCATATTTTGACAACTTGAATATTAAGCTACTACACACATCATAATTAGTTTTCATTAGTACACATAAATAAACACAACTTATGATACCTTTGATCAAAGGTAAGAACAAAACCAAGATGGAATTTCCTCGCTATGTTCACTTATTTCACTTCAGTATTTAAGGTTTGGTATTTCGCTTAAGACTCCCTCTTGGAGACCATAGTATTATAGGCTTGTAAATTCACCAATTTTCTTCCACATAGATGACATGCTACCATGGATCAAAAGGAATTTTGTTCATGATTATAATGGGGCTTAGGTTAAAGTGAGTCAAAAAGGTTGAAGGGTTTCTCGTAAGTGTTCATAAAGCACTAAATGTAAAGGGAAAACCAAATATAACTTATGAGATATGCATATGAATACAACTGAGTACTAATTACTTCTTATTGCTACTATATTTGATTCTTTCTCTTTTTTTCTTTTTTTCTTTTTTTCTTTTTTTTTGTTTTACAATAATAAGGAAACAATAGCAGAAACTATATGTAATGTGCAACATGATTATAAGTACCTCTCAAATCATCTCAGAATAAACTGCAAAGGAAAAGTTCCAAACTAATGCTCACTTAGCACATCATTATACTTGTGATTGGGTAAGGCTAATGGGGTTTTTAAGTTTTTAACATAAGGTGCTTACTTTAAGAAAGAAAATAGATTAAAGGCTCAAAAGGAGTTACAAAGGATAATTAATCAAGTGGGTCATTTAAGCTAAGGTGTTAAAAGAAAAGAAGGCCTTAATCCTTTTCATATAGCATGCATCTAGTGGTTTCAAACTAGTTCAGAGCAAGTTTTAAAGGTAATCTCTTTAGGGGAGTATCACACATAATAAAGAAATTGTAATGACTTTAGAAGGGAGTCATATAGGCTCAATTCCTTACATAGGCTCATATGCAAAATTTATCATACTTTCACACATTGCCTAATCTCTTAAGTATCAATTTCTGACTAAGTTTATGCAATAAACTACTTTAATCCATCAACATGGCTCACCTTCTACCCAAGTAGTCCAATTCAAATTCATGTACACAACTCAATATTATTCTAACCACAACGATAGAATGTCATGGAATAACGCACATCACAATGCCTTAATTGAAAATTCCATGCAAATTGCAAATAATAAAGAAAGTGCTACCTCTCCACACTTAGTTTCAACATTATACCTATCATTCCAAATCCATTAATATATTTAAACTATATGATAAAATGCATGATAAGATATATGCACCAAATTCAAAGAACCTATAGTTAATGAATGCATGATCACATTTCTATAATTACATAAAATGAATGCAACCAAACCCTATTGTGTTGGTTAGGTGACTTTAAAACTTTGGATGATTTTGAAACAAATTTACTTTGAAAACCAACGAAATAAAGGCAAGTGCACCTATCGTAAAAGTAATATAGTGGAGTAAATTTTAGACTTTGATTGTCAATCCCACGGGAAAAATGTTTCTTAATTACTAGGTTGCTCATATTACAATTATTTACGAAAATTCTAGACAATTTGATTAAAAATTTGAAAATTACTTCAATTAAACTACCTTGGATTAAACAATTTAAAAACGATTTTTAATTGTTTCTGAAAATTCCAAAAATTACCAAATGTGTAAAGTAGCTAAGGATTAGATGATTTATAATTTAATTAAGCTTAAAAACACATTTAAAGTCTAATTAAAGTCCATCATGAAATCAAAACAAAGCTATGGTTAAGACTTTGCTTTTTCTCCATTAAATCTTGTCTAAAGTTTGGTTATGTTTTAAAATCAAGTAAATGGGCTTTAATTTCAAGAAGGTGAGTTCTGAAAAATTAATCTCAGAGCTCTAACTTTCACAAAAAATCCAAGTTTGGTCATGCAAGGATTAATTCATGTTTCTTATTGATTTTTCTAACAATTTAAGATGATTTTTCTAATCTTAAGTGGCTAGCTTAAAATTGGTTAATTCAGACCTTCACTAAGCAAAATACAGACGTTTTAACATGTTAAAATCCTCAAAACATCAATCCATAGCAATATAAATGATTAGCCACACATTTGCATCAAAGCATACAAGATATGCAATTTAGACAACATGCTTTGATAGATCTGAAATTAAGAGCTTAAATATAAAGATAGATGTTACAACAAATCCCAAAAAGACTTCTGGATGTTTCTTGAACTCCTAACTTGATTCTGGACTCCATTCAAGCTCTAATTCATCAAGATCACGCAGCAAAATCAAGAACATTCAAATATATAAGCATAAAAATAGAAACCTTGATTAATATGAAAAATGAAACAAAATAAGATATAATATGAGTTTAAAAACCCCCTTGGATGATTCCTAAACTCAGATATGAGTCTTAACAATAAGCTTTAATGTTCAGAAACTCAGAAACAATACAGAAATTTGAAGAACTAAGTGTTTAAAGCTTAGAACTAAAGAAAAAGCTAAGAATGAGAGAAGAAGGATTCTCTCAAGATGCCAAATCTGATCCCCTCAATCTCTCTGTGTTTTTTTTTTTTTTATCTTCTTGGACATTTGTAAGACTTGAAGAGCTCCCACTTGGTGCCAAGAGACAAAGGAATTAATTGTCAACATGCCAAGGTTGAAATTTGGAAGATATGGAGATGAAATTGTTGACTATAGAGATCAATGTCACCCTGCCTCCCTTAAACGGCACCCTGGCAAGGTTCCGTTAATGGTTGAATGCAACAACCTAAAATGGCCCCTTATTTTTCATACAATGAAACCTAGCCATGGGGCATTTAATAGACAGAACCAATAGAAATTATTCATGTTTTTGCTCCAGTATTCATCATTAAGCTCCATCCTACAAATTAAATATAATAAGACATCAATTTAACAATTAAACACTGAATTAGGGATCATAATTCAATAAATTAACCATTAAAACTCTATCAATTTGACCCCTAACAAAACTCTTCCCCACACTTAGGAATTTGCTTGTCCTCAAGAAAATTAATTCATCATGATAAATATAAGAAATTCAATTCAAAATTAATGTTGCAATTATTGAAAATGCTATTTTAATCCTATAAAAATTTTGATGCAATGAAATGTTATAAGATTAATAAATTATATCAATTAGAAAATGCATTTAAATCAATTCACTTTTTTTTCAAGTGTCAATCTAAATCAAGAAATGAATTCCGCATGTAAAAGGCAAATAACTGAGTTTAATGCATGATCTTTTCGACATTTTCACATCCTTCAAAAAAACAAATTACAAAGTAATTGAATGAATCACCTATTTAATTAAATTTATAAGCAGAATAATTGAGAGGCCACTTCAGTTTTTTTATACGAAGGTGAATATTTTGTCATGAACAATCACGGGTTACTCAACTGTGTCACAGTGACTCAACTGACTTTTGTGTCTCACTCATAATTTCAAATCTCATATACATGTATTTTTATTCTATTTATTTTCTTTCTTTCTATTTTTCTCTTTTTCCTTATATATATATATATATATATGCACAAGATTCAAAATCAGAGGAGTAGTTATGCTTACTTATTTAACTAATCAAGTAATTATTCTTATTATTAATTTTTTTTTCTTTTTTGGGTGAATTCTGGTTCTTTTTCTTTGAATGAGGTTAATGCCTTAAAAGACGTCACAAAATTACTCAAAAAGTCACATTTTATATGTGAAATATCCTTCCAATCACTAGGGATCTATCATCCAAATTATGTAATGAATTAAAGGCATTTAGTCCTTAATAGTCAAAATTAATTAGATAACATTTCAAATTGCCAAAATACTTGAATTCAAATGAAAGCATGAACAATAAAAAGGATCAAAATCGAAAAGTTTTTCCACAATTTATATACTATGATGAGATCGATAATGAATTAAAGTACTATCAAACAAACTAAACTCAAGTGATGATAAACTAAACTCAAGTGATGATATGATAATATTATCCCTCCCCCACACTTAAATGAAACATTGTCCTTAATGTTGAAATAATAAAAAATGAAAAGCATAAAGTAGGAGAGTAGGGAAAGGAATACATCCGTATGATAAATACTTGAAGATCCAATGGTGCATTGAAATGGAATTGCAGGAATTGAAATAAAACCCAAATAACACAGAGAACTAGAGAAAAGGAGCTCCACTCGGATAAATATGAAAGTCAATACATCAAGGAGCAACAAATAGCAATAATAGTTATCATATCAAACTGAAAAACAGTAGAAATCCAAACTACAAAAAGGAAACCTATAATACGAATTGAAACAACAAAAACAACTGAAATGAAGAAACAAACAAATTAATTATTGACATCCCTAGAACACTGAGAATCCTTTAAGCTCTTAACTCGAGTAGTCAGCTCATCGACTTAATGCTGAAGACCATCAAACCAACTAGTCATCTCAGAGAAAAGGGAAGATCAAAACTCTGAATGCTCAGAAGAAAGACGACCCTCCATGTGAATTAGGTACTGCATCAGAGTAACCTGAGAATCATCTGACTGTGGTAGGGTGGCAAAAGGGGAAACAAGTCTCGAACAAGGCATACTCTGAGTAAAGTCGGATGAAGCCTCACCCATCTTAGCCTCAAGTGCAGCCTCAGGTACAGGAGCATCTTCAGTTCCCTTCTTAATCCATTGCCCATGTCAAAAAATAAAACTCCATTGCTTTAATAGAGCTGCATTGATGATAACCTTGGAAGACACATTGGAAAACTCTTCTGACTTGAAAGGTACTCTAACATCCATAAAAATCCTCGTTAAGAAGTTAGGAAAACTGAAATTCTTGGTGGCCCTTTTGAGCTTGACCATATCTCGCAAACTAAGAATAATGAAACTTGATAACGGTATCTCGAGAACAGCTCCTAAACTATGCAAACTATTATTCAATAGATAAATGTCTACCACCCTCCTCTCATTCAATCCACTAGCCCTAGGACAAACATTAGAACTAATAAGGGCAACAATAATCCACTCTCCAAGCCCCATGTTTGAAGTGGTAAAACACCAGCTATTCTTAGTCAGCGCTAAGGCTTCCCTCGCAGCAGGTACAAAAAATGATGGATCGGTAGAAACCGAATCACCATGCAATAGGTCCTTTGCCTTTATACAAATGTCCCCCTTATCAGGAACTCCTAATAAATTCGAAATAGAAGCACGAGTTAAAAGTCTAGGGATACCTCACATCGTTGAGCGAACCTCAATAGTTTTAGAGTCATCCTTATCCTCGATGTTCGCATAAAGTTCAATTAAAATTTTAAAAAATTTCTGAAATTTTTTTGAAAATATCCCTAATTTAATTGAAATTTTCCAAAATTTTGATCGAAATGAAAGGTTAAAAAATTGGTATCAATGGAAAGCTTATGAAATTATGAACATAATGATACCAAATTTCAATTGAATGGATGCCGAAATCAAAAGAAAATTAAAAAAGAATACCTTGATAGAGAAAAAGATTTGGATATGTCAGAGCTGATTCTGAAATATCTGTTGAATTTCAGAGCGATTTGATGACAGATTGTTGTAGAGGACTTGAAATGCGACAAATAGACTCTAAGAACGCTCACTTTGGTTAATAAATGAGGAAGATATGAAATTTTGAAGATTTTTGGGTGAAAAGCGGAGGAGAGAAAACTCGAGAACTGCTGGTTTTTTATACCCTCTGCATCTATTAGCAGCGCCCTGTTCTTCATGCAACAACGTTGTTAATGGTCTTTTAACGCTATGAACAACAGCACCCTGTTCTTCATCAACATGACCTTATTAAGGTGCCGTTGATGGCCTGCCTTAAGCCAATTTTTGATCAATTTCCTTCCAAATTTCTAGCAAAAAAATCCTGAATTCAAATCTTAACAACATGGGTTGAAATATCCATCACTTTCCTTTAAATTCAAGGCTAAAACACACTTAAATTCAAATCAAACACACTAAACCCAAGGCATCCTAAAGAAAACATACTAAACCTAATTCAAACACTCTTCAAAAGCTTGAAAACTTTATTTAATAAATCCTAACACCCAAAATAAAAGCAATTCACACACAATTAGCTACCTAACTTTAGAAATTTCCTAGTTCAATGAGGATTAAACAGTGCAAGAGCCTTAGAAGACTCCTCATCTGATCTAGGCACATACAACTTCTCTCTTTGCCCGTTAACCTTAAAAGATAAGTTACCATTTCTTACTTCTATTGGTCTAAATAGATAAATCTTGGTCACATTATAAGGATTTTTCCATCTGGACCTCAACTTCCATGGAAACAACTTCAATCTTAAATTATACATCAAGACCTTATCACCAGTTTTGAAGTCTTTTTGTATGATATGCTTGTCATGCTATCTCTCGGTTCTTTCCTTATAAAATTGAGAGTTATCATAAGCTTCAAGGTGAAACTCATCTAACTCATTCAATTGCAAAAGCATTTTCTCGCCAGCCTTCCTTAAATTAAAATTCAGAAAATGAATAGCCTAATAGGCTCGATGTTCTAATTCAACTAGCAGATGACAAGCCTTACCATATACCAACTTGTAAGGAGATATTCCAATAGACGTCTTAAATGCAGTTCAATATGTCCAAAGTACATCATCCAATTTCATTGACCAATCTTTTCTTGAAGAACTAATGGTCCTTTCCTCTTGATCTCTCTATTTGATATTTCCACTTGACCGCTAGTCTGAGGATGGTAAGGTCTAGCAACCTAATGGGTAACACCATACTTCTATAAAAGGGATTCAAATTGCTAGTTACAAAAATGCATTCCATCATCACTTATAATGGCTCTAGGTGTCTCAAATCGAGGGAATATGTTCTTTTTAACAAATTGAACTACACCTTTCGCATCATTGATTGGAAGTTCAATTGCTTCAACTCATTTACTTACATAATCAACAGTCACTAACATGTATTGGTTAGAGTATGATAAAGGGAATGGACCCTTAAAATCGATACCTAAACATCAAAGACTTCACAAACCAAAATTTTAGTTAATGGCATCTCATGTTTCTGTGAAATGTTGCCAACCCTTTGACAATTATCACACGACTTCATAAATGGAAATGCATTTTTAAACAGAGTTGGCCAACAAAAACCACACTCAAACACCTTGTGTGCAATCCTAGTAGGGCCAAAATGTCCTCCAGTCTCCTTTGAATAACAATGACTTAAAATTGATAACACTTCTTTAGCAGGAACACATCTATAAATTATTCCATCAGCAAAAATCTTGTAAAGGAAATGGTCATACCATAAATATCATTGAACTTCAAAAAATAATTTCTTCTTCTGTTGGTATGGAAAGTCAGGAGGGATCACATTACCAGTCAAGTAATTTACTATATCCACATACCAAGGTAAAGTAACATGGCTAATAAATGATCTTCAGGAAACACTCTCCTTTCTCCATTACGTCCTCAGTCAAACGAGATAAGTGATTAGCCACAAAATTTTCCTTACCTTTCTTATCTTGGATTTCAATATCAAACTCCTGTAATAAGAGGACCCATCGAATCAATCGTGGCTTAGCATCTGGCTTGTTCATTAAGTACTTTAATGTTGAATAGTCTGTATAGATTATCACCTTTGAAAAAACCAAATAAGACTGAAATTTGTTAATTGCAAACATCACAGCTAACATTTCCCTCTCAGTAGTGGTGTAATTATTTTGAGCATCATTTAACATGTGACTTGCATAATAGATTAGATGAAAAATCTTTTCATGCCTTTGTCCAAGTGCTACACCAACTGCAAGGTTGCTCGCATCACACATCAACTCAAAAGAAAGAGACCAATCAGGTGATACTAAAATAGGTGCACTCGTAAGCTTATCCTTTCGCAATTGGAAAGAATGCATACATTTATCATCAAAGTTAAAGATTGTGCCCTTGGTCAAAAGCTCTGTAAAAGGCCTAGCGATCTTGAAAAAATCATTAATAAATCTTCTGTAGAATCTAGCATGTCCAAGAAAACTTTGAATTGCTCTAATTGAATTTAGAGGGGGTAGTTGAGTAATAACTTCCACTTTTACTGGATCTACTTCAACACCTTTACTTGAAATCTTAGGACCCAATACTATACATTCTTGCACCATAAAATGGCATTTCTCCGAATTTAAAACCAGATTGGTTTCTTCACATCTCTTTAGTACCCTCTCTAGATTTTCCAAACATGCATCAAAGGAGGTACCAAATACAAAAAAATCATCCATGAATACTTCAATGCATGACTCAATTATGTCCATAAAAATAACTATCATACAGTATATCTCATATGGAGTCTTATCATACATTTGGATCTATCACTGGTTATAGTTTACTGTTGTCTTGTGAGTGAACTA
>JAOXYD010103568.1:0-11665 GCA_028565735.1 Pinacopodium congolense | reverse complement strand
CTCAATTTAAAACACACAAACAACACTTAAAGCACCTAAAAATATCCTAACAATATAATTTAAAAAACACTTATCAATAGCCACACCCACCCTAACATCTACAAATAAGTAGCCAAGTGGAGGTTGTTAATGGAGATTTGAAGTAAATTTTGGAAAAAGTAGTGAATGGTTCAAGGAAGGATTGAGCTTTGAAGCTAAATAATACACTATAGGCATCTCAAATCGCTTTTAAAACATCTATAAGTGAAACTCCATTCTTACTTTTTTATGGCAATACTTGTCATTTACCTGTGGAATTGGAGCGTAGAGTGTATTGGGCTATCAAGACATTGAATTTAAATTAGAAATCAACTAGTGTAAAGAGACTCCTAAAATTCGATGAATTGGAGGAGTTAAGATTCAATGCTTATGAGAATACTTAATTGTATAAGTAAAAAATAAAGAGATGGCATGATGCTCATGTCCAAAAAAAGGACTTCAAGAGTAGGGATTTGGTCTTATTGTTCAATTCAAGACTTAGAATATTTCTAGGTAAGATTAAGTCTTGATAGAGTGGACCCTTCAAGGTTATACAAATCTATAAGCATGTTGCCTTAGAACTTAAAAATGAAAAAAGAGAGACATTCAAGGTTAATGACCATAAATGCATGCCTTATTTTGAATGAATGTTCTCGTAAGAAATGGAAGTGATCAATTCCATTTCTCTTATTTATTCATGATAAAATTGCGTATGGTCAAGCTAGTGATCTTAAACTTAGCATGTTGTATTATTAGTTTGTTTTACCACAGGAATGTTGGATTAACAAAACACAGAAGTCCAAATAAAAGGCCACAAGAAGAAAAGGAAAGAAGAAGAGGAGCCTGTAGGACTGAGCAGGTGAGCCTAGGGAGATGGCTTTTCTGACTTGATATTTAGCAACCCCTAAAATGAGGACTCAAAACCATAGCCTCTAGGTGAATGCTTAGTGTTATCATTGCCTATTATTGTCCTATGTCATCTGTTGAAGTTAATCAGGTGTTCCATACACTCAAAAAATTGAGGATTTTTTGGGAAGTCGGGCACAGAGGAGTTTGGAGAGGAATCATCATTTGAAGTGGTATTTTCTGAGCTTGTAGAAACCATTAGGTGAGTTCATATTGCAAACTTCCGCTTCCTATTGAAGTAGGTCATAAAAGGTGTATCCATAGGAGCTGCAACTTTGTCCTTCTTGATAGGACAGTGAATAATTTCAACGGGCTGCAGAGGGCACCAAGCAACAACTTCTTTTATTGATAAACTGTTTGCTTTTGATCAAAGTTTTTAAACCTATCCTTGGCACAAATCCTTCTATTCATTGTGATGAAAAGACTCATGTCATGCATCTTGCATGATTAGTGATGTTACATTATGATGCATAATCAAGAGAAATTTTGTGTGAATGATTTTTAAAGATTCTCTTAATACACTAAAATGATTATGGGGAATTAGTGTGATGTGTGTGTATTAAAGTACTTGTGAAATGAAGTATTGAAAAAAAGTTAGGATAAGTTTTGATGTTAGAATGAGTAAATGTATTTGAATGTGCTAAGACTTAGGTGAGAAAGAGGCCAAGTTGTGTAAACATTTTAAATTGGTTAAATGTGTGAAAGGTTGAATGAAAAAGTAATTAAAATTTTTTAAAGATGTGTTAAAGGTTGAAAAGAAGGTGTTAGAAGGTGTTTTTAAGTGATGAAAATTGTTTTGAGTTGATTTGAATGTATTGAATTATATCTTGAAGTTAAAAAAACAATTTTTCGGTTGCATACAGTTTTAATATTAAAGCAACCTACTTCTATATTGCATAACTCCTTGCAAGTGATTTTATCATTATTATAATATATCAGTTAGCTGAGTATCATTCCCACAAGGATTGTTTGCAAGTATTAATCTAATCATCGAGTTGTTAGGCAACTTAATAATTAATTGATTATAAATTTATTTATTAAAAATTAATTAATCTAAACTAACAAACAACAATTAAATGAAACAACCTATGAGTTAGTCCTATAGCACCCAAGAGGGGGTGAATTGGGTGTTTAAAAATTATTGCGGAAATAAAACACTTTAAACACCTTAGGCCAATCTAAACAATATGAAAACTTTAACAAAAAATTCAACCTATATAGAATGTCAATTCTTATGCCAATATCAATCAAATTCAAACAATAGTAAAGCAAACACAAATGTACAAATATAAAAGGGATAAGAGAAGAAATGAACACCAAGATTTATAGAGGTTTGCCTACTCCAAAGATAGATTACGTCCTCTGTCCAACTACTTATTGGAAATTCACTAACAACAATCTTGGTTAAAAGCCAAAAGGAACCTTTACAACAATCTTGATTCACGGCTAAGAGGAACCTTTACAACAATCTTGATTCAAGGCTAAGAGGAACCTTTCCATTCTTGTTATAGGTCAAGAGAAACCTATACAACAATCTTGAATTCTAAGGTCAAGAGGAACCTTCTAATCTTGCTTTTCACAAAGAGGGTGAAAAGTAACCCTTCACAACAATCTTTTTATGGCAAAGAGAAGCCTTAAACCACAACCAAATTCTAAAATCAAACTCCCTTGAGCTTTAGACTAAGCTTATATAGCTTATGACACCCTTGATCAAAGTCAACACAAGATAAGGGCTCAAATGCAACAAATGCAATATAGAATGTTCAATGCACAATTAAGGTCTAAACCAATCCAATTCACAAACAAGGATTAACATAATCCAAATCTTCTTTATCCTAGGTGAAGAGAAACCTATTTAAATCTATTTTAAATGGAAAAGAGCAGCCAATACATCAACCAAATTCATTCTTTCAATTTAAGTCACCAAACACACCTTCAATGGTATTTTTCTAATGTTCATGCAATAAACTCAATTCTGAAAATTCTAAAAGCAAACCAGAATTATTCAAAGGCTCCTAATACTTTAATAAATCATAAAAAATTTAGTTCAATCAACAAAAATGTTATTAAACTATCATATAATCAAATTAAACATTCGAACATGCAATCTACCTAAAAACATGTAGTCTTAACAATTCAGCCTATAAACATACGAATTTAATCACCCAAATGCTACCAATTAAATGTAATAAACCTATTGCAACATCAATATATATGTTAACAATAAATCGCAGTAACAAACACAATTTTAGCATATATAAATCGCAGCAACAAATACAATTTTAGCATATCAATTGAATAATCAAAAATAAACACAAAGTCAAGACTGTCAAATGTTGACAGTTTTGAGTTACTTGCACAACTTAAGCTCAAAAAAATAATATAATGACTCAAAAATTTAAAAAAAATACTGGCACAATCCTAAGACCATAATAAAACATAAAATAATAAATTTACGCACCCAGAAACTGATTAAAAATGAAAATTGAAATGTTCAAAAGTGCCGTATATAAAACTTGACAATTTTGGGCAGTCTATGTTCTTTGAGCTAAAAATTAAAGTTAAAAATCCTATGCACTCTTGAGACCTTAAACAAAACGTGTATGATAATTTTGAATCAATAAAAATGGTTTTGCTAGCTTAAAATTGAAGAACATAAAAGTTCAGAAAAGTTTAACCAAAATAGAGACAATTTTGGTATGTTGATCTTTGAAAGCTCAAAACAAACGAAATAATGAATTAAAAAATGAAATAGAAGCTTTTTGAGATTAGTCTATATCTAAACTAACAGAAAACATAAATTTTGCAACACAGGAAACTGATTTAAAATAAGAAACTATAAATTGAATAAAAACTATACAGAAACTTAAGAGAGCTTTGAGTATTTAAGAGATTTTGATCTTGTAATTCGTTTTTCAGAAGTTCTAAACTTGTTAAAAGTGTTTGGGAATCATATATATAGATTTGGGAGAGGTTTGGAGTTGTTAAAAACAAAAACTAGTCATTTGGGAGGTTAAAAAGTCGTTTAATTCGAAATTCCAAAACTAGCCATTAGAGTCTGTGAGTAAAATGGTGCCTTCTAGGCTGATCAACGATGTCGTTGTTCTAAGAACAACCCACTATTGATAGTGCTGGAAACAAAGAGTAAAATGGTACCTTTGGAGCCTACCATTTAAGGAAAAACATCTTGTCGTTTTATGTCCAGAAAAACATGAAAAATACTTCAAACCAACTCTAAAACTTGCCAAACAAATTCCTAACTTTAAACAAGTTTTAAGTTATAATTCAAGGCTGTTTAAATCATCAAAATATTTTAATCAATTCAAAACATAAGAATTGCCTTGATTATGAAACCTTTCATTTTAACCATCTTTAAAACCTTTTCAATCAATTCATAAACCTTTCATAAACCAGAATTCACAACACACTTATGCGACAAGTGAATTCAAACACACTTAAATAAGTTCAATCAACAATTCAGTTCATTTAAAATCATTTAAAACAATTCATCACATTACTTCTTAATTATGCAACATATAGCCTAAATGCTATTCTAATTCAATTTTTAATATGCCAAAGCCATAATCAAATCAAGTTAATCACTAAAACCACATTTCAATTCCTATATGCCTATATGCAAATGTTCATGTAAATGTGAGAGCCCTTTTCAAGCATTGATTAAGATCAAGTTTATGAAAATTACACCTTAAGCCCTTTTCCTAAGCCTTTTCTAAACTTGATCTCCAAGCTTGATCATCACTTAAGCTTTATCATTTGATCCTTAATCTTTAAGCTCTTCATCATCTAATGCTTGAGTTCTTCTACCTTACTTCCACAAATATGCTCTTACACTTTACACATCATCCGATCTTATAAAGCATGAAAGACTTAAACATTAGTATGAATAATGTTTTTCCATCATCAAAACACATGGTTAGAACCACCATGGCTCAGTAATCTCCACCTTTTTGGTGATGACAAAACATGTGATATTAAAAGCATATGCAACACATTTCATGTAAATTCATCATGCATTATGAAATGATATGCCTCTCTCCTTCTATACTTAAAAACTCTATACTTAAAACTCACATTCATTCTTAATATCATACCAATCTCTCCCCATTTTTGACATCATCAAAAAGGATATCCAATGGTAATTAAATCTTAAAAGAAACTTAAAAAAAATTGTAAGTAACTCTCCATACTTACTCCCCCTTAATTCATGCATCTTTAAAAATAAATACCAAATGTATCAATGCTCCTCCTCAATGAATGCAATTATGAGTTATGGAACAATTAAACATGAAATGGGATTAAAATGCATAGAGAAACATTACAAGACATATATCATGCATATATTTGCATCAAAACTTGTATTATGTACCTTTGTTCATCAAAAACACATATTATGTAAGTTCACATCAAAACACATGTTTATGCAAGATTAAGAATGCATCTTTGAATCAAAAGCACACATTATACATATATCACATAAGAATAACATGTTTATGCATATTTTGCTTCAAAATAAAACATTATGTATCAAAAAACACACGTTATGCTTTTTTTGCCTTGAAATCAAACAATATGCATTAATACCATGTAAACTTTTCTTAAATCATGCAAAAACAATTAAAATAAGTCAAAGAGATGTACTCCCCAAAATGTTTGAAAACATTATACAAAACCAAGTTTATAAAAAGAGGATGCACTCCCCCTAAATCTATGCATTTGAAAACATTTAATCATGTAAGGGGAAAGAACTTATCTTAAACCATTTTCAAAGATAAATATGCAAAATACTATTTGAAAAGGAATGATTCATCCAAAAAAAAGATGCCAATTGTAAATTATGATAATCATTTGAAAAACATGACACTAATTGTAAAATATGCAAATTATTTGGAAATCATGATACCAATTGTAGAAGTATGATAATCATTTGAAAGTCATGATATTAATTGTAAAATAATATGGTAAAATTTTTAAAAAGATGATACCAATTGTAAAAACCAAAAGTAGTACCAATTGGAAGAGTTTAATGCCAATTGATACCAAATATAAGAAAAGATACCAATTGAAAATTCAAAGATATGGTACCAATTGAAAAATTTTTTAAAGTGATACCAATTGCAAAAATAAAATATGATACTATTTTCAACATTTTCAAAAACATGTTCAATGCATCTTTTCAATCAAGCAATATGCTAAAATCAATTTAAAGCATCTATTTTAAAATTCATGCAACAATTAAAATGCAATGTGCTAATTTTACAATTATGCAAAGACTTTTAATCCTAAACATGCATTGGCTTTGATACTAATATGTAATGGCTTATTTTAAAGATTATGCAATGAATTTTAATGCTAACATGCAATAGTTCTAACATTAATAGTTAATGGATCTAATATTAACAAGAAATAGCTCCCCCTAAAAACATGAATCTAATTTTCAATCTAAAACATTCATAGTGAGGCCAACCTTTTAAAATCAAACACAAATATCCAAAGATCATGTCAAGCTATACATTATTAAATAAGAATATAGGAATACTTCCTTTTGCATCACCATTTGATTTCAAATTTTTTAACTCCTCACTTAGTTCAACAATATGCTTTTTGGTAAAGTCATGTAAGGCTTCTTGGTGATGGTTCCCTTTCCACTTTAAAGTTGGAGATAACACTTTCTCTTAATTCCTTGCTTGACACCAATTTAGCACAAATTGTATGTTGACCAACAAAATAAAAAACCTACTTTGTTCTAGGTACCCACATCAGCTTGGTCCTTGGGGCCTTAATACCTTTCTTAACCTAAACCTTTGGAAAATTAGAATACGTAGATAGCTTATCAAAACAAAATCTTTTCAAGTGACCAAATCTACCAAAATGGTTACAATCATATTGAGAATTATGCATTTCTCCTATCAAAATTAGCTCTCCTAGGATAATAGTTATACAAATGAGAGTTATGAGAATGCATCATGCCATTTTGCCTAATATGAGATTTAAATGCATTTCTAGGTCTTATATCTCTAAGTGCTCTTCCGTGATGAAAGTTACGCTTAGAATATGAATAAATATTGTTTGATGGCGTATAATGAGTATGACACACATTTCTAGATGTATGGGAGTGCATTTGGGGTGCACGAGAGATGGTTGACCTAGATTTCCTAAATGGTCTAAAATGAGGCCTAACATTATGCAGATTCTTTTCTTGATGATATGACCTTCTAGGATGAGATTGATATATGCCTCTAACTTAAAAAATATGTTTGCGACATGTATGAGAATGTAGAGACATTAGATAACTATGACGAGGTCTAAATGTATGCATGTCCTTTCTTTGATGGAAAATCTTCCCAGCATATGAATATGATCCATTTATAGGATCGTGCACATCCACATTTTTTTAATCATTCGAACTAGATGCATATATGAATGCATGATTATTCTTCCTAGCATGCAATATAGGTGAAGATGCAACATTCTTAAAAGATGTTCTACTATGAGATTTTGATGATGATGCACCATTAGCAAATATTAGGTAAATTTTCATCTTCTAAGTTCTTACCCTTAACAAAAATGGTTTTTGCATCATTTGATACATTTGTATCAACAAAAACTAAATCATGTTTATCATTAGAACTCTTTTGAGCACCTAGCATGCAATCTAATTTCTCTTTGCCCTTTAAGGGCTTCTATTTCCTTTTTCAAGCCTTCATTTTCATGCAAAAAATTATGCCCATCATCATAAATGCTAACATACGCACTCTTAGAATATAGCATGGCATTCATTTCATTTTTCAATCTATCAATTTCTATTATGCATGCAATCTTAGATTCTATTGCATCATGCTTTTCAATTTTCAACTTCTCATTCAAATGCCAACAATCATCCAATTCCTTTCTCAAACAATCATTCACATTTGCTAAACTACCACTCTCATTCATACAATCATTATAATCAACATTCACACTCTGAGATTCTAAAGCATGTATAACATTCTTTAGTTTTTAGTTTTCTATCCTAATATCATCCACCAACTTCTTACAATCATTAGATTTTGAAGATAACTTCTTCCTTCTCATGGTAGCATGTAATAAACATCTAACCAATTCATCGTAGCTTAAACCTACTTCTAAAGCATTATTCTCACCATCATTAGAGATAGAGATAGAGCTAGAAGGTACCTCCTTGCTTTCCTTTTAAACATTTGATGATGATGGAGCCTCTTCTGCAAAAACTAATAGGCATTCATTTGAAACCTCTTCCGCATCATTAGCTTTCTCCACTTCCTTCACTTGTTCATCGTCAATGCCTTCTATATATATCTTCTCTAACCCACACCAAATCTCAAAAGCAAATGTGCACATAGATACTTTATAAAAAATACATCTACCTAATGCATCATGGAGAATATGCATCCCTTTTTCATTTAAAGAAACAACTTTTTCATTTGAAAATCCATTAGCCGCATTTGAAATAAAATCCTATAAAAAAATGTTGGCCCGTAAGAATTGGTATCCTAAACATAACCAAACCCTCCTAACCAAAACAAGGTGCCATTTTTAACCTTTATTCATAATTTTGTTAGAAATTCTTACAAATCTGAGACCTAGGCTCTGATACCAATTGTAAACCCTATGGCACCCAAAAGGGGGGTGAATTGGGTGTTTAAAAATTTCTTACGAAATTAAAACACTTTAAACACCTTAGGCTAATTTAAATAAAATGCAATCTCTAGCCAAAATTCAACCTAAATGGATTGCCAAACTTTATGCCAATATTAAAAAAATTAAAGCAACGATAAAACAAACACGAGAGCAAAATTATGAAAGAGATAGGGAGGGGAAATAACACCAAGATTTATAGATGTTCGCCTACCTCAAAGATAGACTACGTTCTCTATCCAACTACTTGTTGGAAATTCATTAACAACTAATCTTACTTTAATTGGGCGAAGAGTAACCGTTACAATAATCTTGGTTAAAGGCCAAGAGAAACCTTTACAACAATCTTGATTCAAGGCCAAGGATTATTGTTCTTAAAACAACCATATGAATCAAGAGGAACCCTTTAATCTTACTTTCCAATGGATAAAGAGTAACCCATTAAACACAATCAAATTATACAATTTTTATCTCATACGGATAGCCACTAAAATAATCTCCCTTAAGCTTCAACACAAGCTTATATAGCTTAACCTTGATCAAAATCAATACAAGATAAGGGATCAAATGTAACAAATGCAATATGGAATGTTAATGCACAATTAAGGCCTAATCCAATCTAATGAACATACAAGGATTATCTCAATCTAAATCTTTCTTATCCTAGGTGAAGATCAACCTAAAAAATATATTTTAAAGGTAAAGAGTAGCCTATACCACATTCAAAAATCAACATAAATTAATTCCACCAAATTATGTAACCAAATACACCTTCAATGGTGTTTCACTAAACCATATGCAATAAAATAAATTCTAAAAATTCTAGAGGCAAACTAAAATTATAACAAGAATCCTAACACATCAATAGGTCATATATAATTAGATTGAAACACTGAAAATGTGATTAATACATTCAAAAATCAGATTCAACATATATGTACACAAGCTGTCAAATATATATGCAGTATTAAAGTTCCAGCCTTTAAACACAAGAATATAATAAATAAAATGATGATAATTAAATGTAATAAACCTACTGCAACATCAATATATATATGTTAACAACAAATCACAGTAACAAACACAATTTTAGCACATCAAACAGATGATCTAAATCAAGTACAAAGCTAGAATGCTCAAAGCTAGACAGCTTTGAGCAACTTGCAAAACTCAAGGTCAAAGAAACAATATATTCACTCAAAAGATTGAAAAACAAAATACTAGCACACTCTTAAGACCTTAAGAAAACTGAAAACATAAAATTTACACACCAAAAAACTGAGTAAAACTCATAATCGAAGTCAATAATGAAGCCATAGAGAAAACACGTTAGTTTGGGCAGTCTGTGTTCTTTGAGCTCAAACACACAATTTGAGTTCTTAACAATTGAAGAAAAAGATCCTATGCACTCTTGAGACCTTAAGAAAAACTTCTATAGCAATTTTTAATCAATAAAAATAGTTTTGCTAGCTCAAAGTTGAAGAACACAAAAGTGTAGAAAAGGTTTAACCAAAATAGAGACAATTTTGGTATGTTGATCTTTGAGAGCTCAAAACATATGAATTAATGGATTAAAAAATCAATTGAAAGCTTTCTCAATTTTTTCCATCTCTACACAAAGTACAAACATAAAGCTTATAACAATATAAATTGATTTAAAACATTAAAATAAGAATTGAATGAAGGTTGTACAGAAAATAAAGAAAGATTTAATATTTGAATGATTTGATCTTGTAATTCATTTTTCAGTTGTTTTAAACTTGTTAAAAGTGTTTAAGAATCATATATATTGAGCTGGGAGAGGTTTGGAGTCATTATAAATAAAAAATATAAATTTGGGAGGTTAAAAAGTTATTAAGTCCAAAACCCAAAAACTAGCTGTTAGAGTTTAACCCTTCGATGTCGCCCTCTGGGCTAATCAACAGTGTCGTTGTTCTAAGAACAACCAGCCGTTGAAGAGACTGGAACATAGGGGTATAACGGCACCTTCTGGATCAATCAATAGTGTCATTAATCAGATGAATAGCCCACTGTTTTACATCTAGAAAGCATGAAAAATACTCCAAACTAACTTTAAAACTTTCCAAACAAATTCCTAACATGAAACAAGACTTTAAACAAGTTTTAAAGTATAATTCCAGGCTATTTCAATCATCGAAACATTTTAATAAATTAAAAAGATAATAATTGCATTGATTATGAAACCTTTCATTTTAACAATCTTCAAAACCTTTTCAGTCAATTGATAAACCTTCCATAAACCAAAATTCACAACACACTTATGGAACATGTCAATTCAAACACACTTAAATAAGTTCAATCAACAATTCAGTTCATTTAAAATCATTAAGAAGGATACGCTAAAACAATTCATCGTATTACTTCTTAATTATGCAACATATAGCCTAAATGCTATTCTAATTCAATTCCTAATATGCCAAAGCCATAATCAATTCAAGTTAATCACTAAAACCACAATTCAACTCCTATATGCCTATATGCAAATGTGAGAGACCTTTTAGGACACTTACACCTTAAGCTCTTTCCTAATATTTTTCTAAACTTGATCTTCAAGATTGATCATCACTTGAGCTTTATCATTTGATCCTTGAACTTCAAGGTCTTCGTCATCTAATGCTTGAGTTTTTTGGCCTTAGCTCCACAAATATGCTCTTACACTTTACACATCAACCTATCTTATAAAGCATCAACGATTTAAACATTAGTAAGAATAATGTTTTTTCATCATCAAAACACATTATTAGAACCACCTTGGTTCAATAGTACTTTCTTCAAGGTAAGGGTTATGCATTATTTTTATTTAAAGGTAAGATTTGTGATGCCTTTACATACCTACTGAAAGGTGTAAGAACCCGTGGGAATTTTGCTTCCCTATCTCTAATGCATAAAGAAAATAAATTAGTTGGTGAGCTAAACTTTAGATTAAAGATTCCCTAACTTTAAAGGAAAACAACTTGAATCGCAGAAGTATCCAGTTTCTAACAGTATTCACATATCAACTTCAAAAAAACTTAACAATTGAAAAGAGAAAAATAAGGAGTGCTAA
>JAOXYD010103557.1:0-11665 GCA_028565735.1 Pinacopodium congolense | reverse complement strand
GAACTTGATCTTTTAAAAAATAGTTTATTAATACCAATAAGAATAAAAATATTAATAATAACATATTTTATTACCATCAAAGTTATTGACTAAGGTCTAACGTGGTCTACCAATTGTGTTTATAAAATATAAATAAATATATTTATAAAATCAAAACACAAAATAAATTTATATTATAATTTTCAATATTTTGAATTAATATATTATAAAATAAAAACACAATACGAAACATGTTTATTGTTTAATGTTCAATATATATTATAGATGAACATACTTATGAAATCAAGTTACAGTACAAAATACAAATTATGAGGACTAAAATGGATTGTTATTACAACGCATGCGGTCATGCAACATTTTTACTGATGATTGTTACAAGTCCATCCGATAATTTACTTACCTGCCAGTTGAGCTAAGTTGTACGATAAAAACGTCATTCCTTTATCCACGAAGGTAACTAAATAACATAAGCATTATCATTAATTTCCTTCGCAACCTTGAATGGCCTATACTTTATTGCCTTCAACTTATGTTGATACCCTGTAATTCTATTCTTGTTCAGGAACACCATTATCTCTTCTCCCTCCTCAAATACTTTATTTCTTTGGTATGGGTTTACATTACCTTTATTTTTCACATTAGCTCTTTCAATCCTCTATTTCACTTCAATTTGTACTTCTTGGGAATCTTTGGCTAATTTTCTACACTCGCATTGATATTAATATTTTTAGATAATTGGACAAGATTTAGTACATGATTTGGCACATTGGTGTATACCATGGAGAACAGAGATCGACTGATTAAATTATGGACTGCATTGTTGTAGGCGAACTCAGCTTGTGCAATAAGGAAATCTCAATTCTTTGGTTTGTAACCATAAATAAATCGAACTAAATTTCCTTGATTCATGTTCACCATTTTGGTCTATCCATTGATTTATGGATAAGCTTGTGCTACTATACTTCAAGGATGAATCGAACATACCCCATCAAGTTCTCCAAAAATAGCTCAGAAACTTAGTATCTATATCAGATGCAATTGACTTTGGAAGAACCCCATGTAGCCTCACCATCTCTCAGAAGAACAGTTTAGAAATGGTTGTTGCATCCATTGTCTTTTTACATGGTAAAAAATACGCCATCTTAGAGAATCTATCAACCACTACAAAAACTGAATCCATACCCCTCTGCGTCCTTGGTAGACCTAGTACAAAGTCTATGGAAAAGTCTTCCCAAATATTATCAAGCATGGGTAATGGCATGTATAAACCCGCATTTGATGCATGACTTTTATAAGTTTGGCAAATCTGGCACGAGGTAACAATAAAAACGACGTCTCTCCTCAATTTAGGCCAAAAATACCTTTTGCGTACCTCCTCAAGTGTCTTGTCTCTTCCCAAATGACTATCTAGACCTCCTCTATTCAAATCTTTAATTATCTTCTCCCTCATTAATGTCCGCAAAAGGCATAATGAATCGCTTTTCATAAGGAACCCATCATGAATGTAGTAATCTTCATATGGATTCTCTCCTTAACAAGTTTACCATATTCCTTTAAGTCTTTCAAATATTCAAAGCCTTCAATCTCAACTGCTAGTGTCCTGATCATGGCAACTCGTTGGTTCAACACTTCTGCCACTACATTGTTCCTCCTAGCTTTGTGGACAAGATTATAGGGAAACTTGTAGACATAAGCTGGCCATTTAGCATGCATCTTGGTCCTCAACTGCTTCTAGCTTCCCAAGTATTTTAGTGAATGGTAATTGGTATAGAGAACAATCTCCTTTCCAACTAGGTAATACTCCCATGTCTTTAAAGCCCTCGCAATGATATAGAACTTCTTATCATAACTAGCCTATTTTTGTCTCACTTCAATTAGTTTCTTACTGAAGTTCGCCACTGGCCTTTTCTCTTGAGATAATACTGCCTTGATACATATTCCACTCGCATCATACTCCACTTCAAATAACTTCTCAAAATCTAGTAAGGTTAGGATTGGTGTAGTACACAGTTTCTCCTTAATAAGGGCAAAGCTTTGTTCTTACTCTTCCTTTCATATAAACTTCCCTTTCTTCAGACAATCCGAGCTACAATGCTACTAAAATTTTTAATAAACCTCTTATAGAATGTCACCAGACCATGAAATCTCCTCACATCTCTAATAGTTCTAGGTGTGGGCTAATTTCTAATGGCCCTATCCTTGTCTTCATCCACTTAAATACCATCTTTTCCTACCACATACCCAAGAAATAACAAACTTTATTACGTGAACAAACAATTCTTCAAATTTTTATAAAGCTAGTTTTCCCTTAAGGCTTCAAACACACACCTTAAGTGTCCTGCATGAACTTCAATAGATTGACTATAAATAAGAATATCATCAAAATAAACAATTACAAACTTACCTAAAAAAGGTCGTAACACCTAGTTCATGACACGAATGAAGATTCTAGGCACACTGTATAATCCAAAAGGTATGAACACCCACTCATATAAGCCATCCCTCGTCTTAAATGGTGTCTTCCACTCATCTCTGGGCCTTATTCTTATCTAATGGTACCCGCTCTGGAGATCAATTTTATAAAAAATAATAGTTTCACTCAGTTGATCTAACATGTCATCAAGTCTCAGAATTGGAAACTTGTAGCCAATAATGATCTTATTAATTGCTTTGCTGTCTACACATATCCTCCAACTACCATCCTTCTTTAGTGTAAGTAAGGCTGGTACTGCATATGGACTCATGCTTTCCCGAATATGGCCTTTGCTAATCAACTCTTCCACTTTCTCTTATAGAATTTCATTCTCTTTCGGCTCATCCTATAATGAGGTAAATTGGGCAAGCTAGCTCATGGAACCAAATCAATACAGTGTTGAATGTCGCACATAAGTAGTAATCATTCCGATAACTCCTCTGAGACCATATCTGCAAACTCCTCTATAATAAACTACACTGCTTGAGGTACTACAGGTTCGGGCTTCTCTTTTACTGCATCCTCCCCCTTAACCATTAATAAGTGTACTTCCCTTTTTTCCTTTATCTCACCAATAAATCTACCTCAGTTATTCTCCACTTGCAACAAAGGTTTTTAGACAATTCCTAGAGATTTTACACCGCTGATAGGCACTAAAGTATATTTCACACCATCTTTTGTAAAGTGATAGGTGTTCTTTCTCCCCGAGTGTGTTACGACTACATCAAATTATTAAGTCCTTCCCAGTAAAATCTGACACACATCCATCTCTACCATATCACAGTAATGCTCATCATGATACTTTCCAATAGAGAAAGACGCTCTGCATCGTACCTTAATCAAAATCTCCCAAATTCCTTAGTCCACCCAATGCTATAGGGTTTAAAGTGTGGTTTGGCAGCCAATTTTAACTTCTTCACTATCGTTATTCTTATAATATTCTCCTAACTTTCTCCATCGATGATTAACTCACACAAATTTCCTAACACCAAATACCTCGTAAAAAAGATCTTATGTCTTTATAAATCACCATGCTCCTTGAGGGATATTATCAGTTTTATAACAACACACATATATGCCTCCTCATTCTCTTCTCCTTGCTGTTCCCAACTATCACCTTTAAGTGCACACACTTCCTCTTCATCTTCTTCATCTTGTTATTCCATTATGTTTACCAATCTCCTCTTTGGACACTCATTAGACTTGTGTCTCGGTTAGCTGCATCTGTAGTACTTTGGTGGGGTTGGTTTGGTATATAGATTGGTGGGCTTAGGAGTTATTGGAGTGACTTTGTTTGAGCTTCCACCATTAATGCTTCCCTTGCCAATATTGCTCGTCGCAGGGATTACAATAACCACCTCTTTCCTTGTGTCGCTTGGACTCTTCTCACTTGTATAACGCTTAAACTCTTGTGGCTTCTCATTCAGTGGAGACTCCACTTTTATGGCCAGATTTCTTGCATCCTACACCGTAATTATCATATGGATTCCTATTTTCTCCCTTATATTCTTCCTCAACCCTCTCAAGTAGCGCGAGCCTATTGAGGTTGAGATTCATATACCTAATTATAGGCTGCCAACCTTAGAAATTCTGATGTATACTCATGGACACTCCGACTGCCTTGATGACACTGCTAATACGCGTCGAAAATATACTGCTCGTAATCTGACGGTAAGAATCTCCCTCTAAATAACTGCTTCATCCTCCTCTATGAAGAAATCGGATTCCGCCCTTCTTTCCTCCTTGACTCTCGTAATGGCTCCCACCATACAGAAGCCCCTCCTTTTAGACGGTAAGCCACCAACTTTACTTTCCTATCCTCTAGAATCTTCGTATAATCAAATAATCTCTCCACCTCTACTAACCAATTAAGAAACCCTTTAGTATCCAAATCTCCACTAAAAGACGGGATATCCACCTTTAGTTTATATTCATAGTCTCTTCTACTCTTTGGTTGAATAATTTCTTCCTTATTACTGGAGCTATTTTCGTGATCACAGGGCACGAGATTTTGAATTTGAGGACGCCTTGCAAGGCCATCTTCTTTAATAACTAGTTCCTTAATTCTTCTTTTGTTGTCTCCTCGCAACATCGCTTACAACTAGATCTGAATTAATGCCAGCTATCGTTCTATATTGCGAATTGACTCCCAAACTTCGAGTATCCTACGAACGTAATCGTTGGTGTTAGCCATTGTCAGACGAACAAACCTTGGGTTCTTAAGGCTCTGATACCACCTAACGCAGTACGGAAACACAATACTCTAATCCAAGAATGCAAAAAACACATATTTAATCCAAGATCTTCAAAGAACTCAAAAGGTAGATGAAAATGTTAAGAGAAAAAGGGTAATCTGATTGAAAATAGGCAAAAGGTTCTTACACAATACATAAAGAAGAATTTATATAAGTTATAATGACCTAAAACCCAATAGTAAGATAGAAACATCTTTTATAATTTAAATAAAAGTAAAGCAATCAAATATAAATTTTCCTAAATAATAAAATATGCTAAAATCCTTCAAGCTCCTCATCAAATATTTTTAATAATAATTATTATAAGTCCATTTGATATTTTACTTGCTCGTAAATTAAGCTAAATTGCACAATAAAATCGCCATTCCTTTCTTCTGATGTATCATGTATTTTCATTTTATATTTATATTTATATTTATATTTTTATATTTTTTTAAGTTTTAAAGTTTTTTCAATTTCTATATTATATTTTGATTTTTTTACTATTTTTTCAATTTTCGTATTTAAAAAAACATAAAAAACCAAATTAAAAATCAAAACTAAACATGTTCTAAGCCTTCAATACCACATTTCAATCTGAAAAATTAGAGAGGGTTAAGGTCTACTCCACGACAGACTAAACTCTGTTTTCTCTTTTAATGTTGGATTCGTCTTACTATACAATTAGCAAATTCTACTTTATTTGAATTGTGTTATCTGAGTAAACCATCAAATCAGGGACGGACTTCCTTGTTCGTATTTAGCTCAGTACATTTCAATTTGCGAAATGTTACAAACATTTGGCGAACATAAGTCATGTCATTATAATGAGCTAAGCATTAAGAATAGTTATAAAGTTAAAGAATACGGGCCGAGGAGAGGAATGTTTTTATAGTCTAGTTGGAGACTAAGCCACAGAATTAGAAGAGCAAATAATTCTACCAATAATCAATCGGGTACAGGAACAGAACCTCCTATGAAAAGGTTTGCATAGGAGGTATTATAAAGTTTACCCTTACAAATATGTTTATTGTAATCATATATTAACATATTAATTTGAACTTTTTGTTTGAATCATAATCCAAAATCTTAAAGCGTTGAATTATTAATTATTTTTATACATGAACTATTATATTTCTTTGATCATATCCAATATAAGTTTTTAATATGATCACACACTTATATACTCACATTTATGAACACATTTTATTTGAGCATCTTAATTACTTAAGTCAATTCCAATTATTGTTTATAAATTTGAACTTCTTATTTAAATAACAATTTTCGTTCATATTTTAGAATTGCAATTTTTATTCATATTATTCAAACATCTTACTTTAGTCCATTATGCTTACCATATGTAAATGTGTATTAATTTGAACTTCTTGTTCTTAATCACAATTTTTAAGTATATATAATGATCATTTTTTTCATATTATTATACTTATCGTTTGTAAATATACATTAGTTCGAACTTTTTTGTTTGAATCACAATTTTTATTCATATATTAGAATCACAATTTTTTATTTATATATTAACTTTTACAACTCTGGGATTATTTTTACTTTAAAGTAGGAGTAATTTATATATCAGGAGATTCCATGTTATAGTTTAATGTCTTAAGAAATTACATTATAAATCTTTTTTCATATATAATTCAATTTATTTCTTTGTTAATTTCCAATATGAAATTCATTAGTCAATTTAACATAATCTCATTACCGTATATTTACATATAACATCCAAATTATTTTGCATCTTTTAACCCTTTTCATGAATTTAATATCCTTCAACCTTAAGGAGAAAAATCATTGACCTTGTGGCCCATTAGGAGGGGAAGTTTGAAGACATCCTTCCCTAACAGGATATAATAACTTAATTATAGAAAAAAACTTAGAGAATAAAGAAGGGAAAACAAAGTAAATCATCAAGAAAAAAAAAACACCTAACAGAGCAGAATCAATCGCATAAATCCAATCTTGGCTTCGGGAATGAGAATATTCATCTTAGTGAAGAAAGAAAAACAAATAATTTTGGGAGGATGCCAACGATGAGTTAAGAAACAAGAAATTCAGGCCATGACATGAGTCTATAATTATTACAAATAAGACAAGATCCGTGCAAATACATTAACACACAAGCAAATTGAAGATCGACAAAAAAAAGAAAAGACAAAAACAAGGGCTGTCAATTCCAAGGAAGACTAGGCCCTTATCCACATCTTTATTTGACTTTGTGGTAGACCAACGCAGAAATGGCAGTGGGGTGTGGTGGTGGGGACAGTGATGCATGAAAACTCAAAGAGCCGCCGTGAGTTTTGGGATACGCATCTCAACTGACTTGTGTCTGAACAAGGGACACTGGATAAGGGTGAATCTGGTCACCACCAACTTCCAGGTTTCCATGTAGTCAGCTTTGGCCGCTTGAAATTCAAAGCAGTTGTTGTACTTATTACACATCCGTCAATTTTTGGTGTAGTGGTTGGGGACCTAATTCTTAGTTTCTTACGGGCTGCTATGCTCTTTGAACTCTATTTCTTGTCCATCACCATGATTCGTCATGGAACTTTCTTTTCTGTGTAAAGATTATTTAGTAACAAATAAGCTAAAATATTCTTAAAACTCCATTTACCTAGTAGAGATGTTACTTAATGCCTAAAACATATTTCCAAAAACAAAGGCCTAAAAAAACATGTAGTACGGCAAGCATATCTTGTAGTAGAGATGGATGACAAAAATATAGGGGGAATTACAAATAATTTTTTAAGATGACTTGTTTTTCCACTCGTGTCTCCCTTTAGTTCTTTGTTTCTCTCGCTCCCTTTCTTTATCTCCCTCCCTCTTTATCTCTTTCTTTCTCTCCTCTCATCTATATGATACCAAATGTGCAAGAGCAATACAATTGCTCCACATTAGACACTATGTATGACAATAATGTATTTTTTTAATTTTCAATAATAATGTAATTGATCTAATTAAGCGAGGAAAATGTGTCTTTGAAGTGAAAGTGCTCTCACATATTCAAAAGAAATATTTACCCATCTCCTTTGACTAATCTGAAGTCGATCAAGCTAGTAGATGTAAAAAAAAAAAAGTAAATACTCAGATTGATAAACTGGAAATCATAAGGATTCCTTAGTCATGGGAGTGGAACAACCAGTTGACAATATAAATAGATGCCTCTACGGTATATGATAACGCATGGGACATTTTCAAATAATGTGTTTTTATTAGGGTAATCTTGTGATTCTAAAGAATTTTATATGATCTCTAATGTTTAGAGTAACCCTTAAACTTAGGGATTTTGGTGAGCCGTATATATTAGTTAGGAATTTAAATATTTGATTGAGACTAACTTCTTAATTTTGGGCACTTGGTTAGTGTATCTATTTCCATGTATGTACACTTCAAGGTAGTTTTAACCCCTTAGTATTTGAATGAAAATTTTAAAAATGACGATAATTTTTATAAAAAATTCAATTTAAACCTCATATTAATAAATAGCCTAGTCAAAGATCCTAGCATTTTAAAAGTGTTTCATTTAAGTCCTAACGAAAAATTAAGAGGTCGTTTGGTATTGCTGTGGGTTATAGTTTTTAGTTATAATTTTGATATATTTGTATTGATTTTTGTGTTTTATCCTCGATTTCTGTGCTGTATTAGTATGTTGTCTTTTTCGATTTTTGTGATAAAAATCAAAACTGAAAACCTAATCTATACCAAACAAGCCCTAAGTTTCTGTTAACCTATGTTTTAAATTGAACGTTTTGAAAATATTATAGTGTTACATAGATACTTTCAAATATTAAGGTCTTTGTTGAATTTTCATGTAAAAATTAAGGGTTAAAATGTACCTTTGGCCATAGATCATTTGAATTAATAAAAATTATTTTCAAAGAATTCATAAATTATAACATGGTATTAGAGCCTCTAGTTCTTTCTTAAACCTTATTCTCCTCATTTTATTCTATTATATTCACTTTTTCCTTCTTATACAGTATATACTTTCTTTCTTTTCATTATTTCCAAGTAATCATGTTAGAATCTATTGAAACCAACTTTTTTTTTTAATGTTCATGCATCTCATAATATTGCTATTACTATAGTTAGGAATTTACAAAAGCTTCAACTAGCATATTAAATAAATGGAAAGAATTATTTGAGGTGGTCAAAATTAATCAATACCTTCTTAAAAGGTTAACAACAATTGAATCATTTATTAGGAACAAATCCTTTAAAATAAGATCTTACATTTGAGACAAGATGAATACAAATTCCTCACTAATATCTTGGTTATGAAATATGATGATTCCATAGATAAGTGATATGTGTATGTTGCTTGATACCTTCAAGGAAATTTATGATGCTAGTAGAGAGACAAGTTTCAAAGCCAACGATGCTACCTTAATTTACAAAGCTAAAAAAAATTAGCAATCACACAAGAGAAAAGATTTGTCACAAAATGTTTAAATCTCTTACAAGGTTTATGGTAGAAAATGGATCACTACTAATGTATTCAAATGTATTGAAGTTAAGACATTGTAATTTTGAAACAATTTGTGGAAAAGAATCGTATTTATGATTTTTTTAGCTAGTCTTAATATTGAGTTTAATATTAATGAGGGTGTAAATATTAGGAAAAGAAGACCTATTTGAATGAGAAAATGTGAATCATTCATATTAAAGAAGGATTAAGAAGCGCTATACTTAATAATTACGTGGGAGATTGTTATACTCTTATGACTAAAATAGCCAGAGTAAAAGAATATAGTATTGAACAACTTGCTAAAGGTGCCATTAAATGAGCACATTCATCTAAATCCTTTAATAAGCATCAACACCTGAAGAACAAGTGCTGAATTCTAAATATTAGGGTCTTAATAAATAACAAAAGTGTGAGTGATAGGGGACAAGTACATATAGCTAGCACTCCACTTAGAAATGAAGGAGATCTATAAAGTGTGATGAAAGATGGATGTCGAGGCATTTCAATCACAAATATACAAACTTGTATAAAAGTAAAGAGAGTATAGAAGAGTAAAGAGATCATAAACTTATTTTTACAATGATTCAACAACTAAGCTATTAAACCAGAGGAAATTCCAACTTGTAACTTTGATAATGATAAAACATATTTGTTACTAATTGTTTACTTTGCTAGTGTAATTTGAAAGATAGGATTTTAGATGATGATCGTGAACATACGTTGGAGTCTAGAGACGATGTTTCACAAAGAAAATAATAATGGTAAAGTAAAAATTAAAGTAAAGATCAATTGATGGATAAAGATCAAGACCAAGGAAAAGATTGAATGGGTTTATGTTTGTATTTTTTTTGTTATAAGTCTTTTCTTAATCTTTTTAATGCTTGAAGGGTTTAATGTTTATATGATCATTGCATTCTGTATTTGGTCTTTAATCATCAAATTCCATTTTTCTAAATTATTTACATGATCATTTGCATTTTAGGATTTTTCCATATAGTAGTTCACAATCCAGAGAAATTTTAAGAAATGTTTTAAAGAAAGCACTCTTGACATGTCAAAATATTTTGAAGAAGCATTGGAGTGTGTTTAAGTCAAGATTTTAGGAATTTTAGGAAAACTTTGAAAAAAAAAATTAAAGTTTTGAAAAGTTGGATAAAAAAACAAAATTTTCACAAGTCAAGATATATTTTGTGTTTAAATTTAAATGAAATACTTTAGCACCTAAAATCACTTTAGCTACGTTTAAAAAATTTGGTGAATTAATTTTAAAATAAAAGGAATTATTCTTATATTATTTATAATTGATTTTAAAATAGAAAGTTTCAAAATATAGTTAAAGTTGCATAGATTAAGATATTTGTTGTGAGAAGTTACAAGTGAATTATTTCACATCAGAAAGAGACAAAAAATTGAAGTAAGTCGTACGCATTAGAAGGAACATAACTAATTGTCTTAAGGTTTTAAATTGAGATATAATATCCTTAGGTTATATGTAGATGCTCAATTGGTCTAGTTTAGGTTCTCTTCAGACCCCCAGAAGAATTCATAAAAACAACAAATGGTATCAAATCCCAAGTTGGTTGGGCTAAGGTGAAGTTAATAAAATTTAGGTCAGTATTCACCAATCCACTAGAAACTCAAATGACTTCACATGGACTATGGATTGAGGATGAGTGATGTTAATGGTGGATTTATTAGTAAAGCGAGCGATTATTATGAAAAGTCATAAGTGAATTATCTTACATCAGAAAGGGACAAAAATTTTAAGTGATTTAGATATAATAGAAGGCCTATAACCCATTGCCTTAAGATTTTGGGTTGAGCTATGATGTTCTTAGGTTGTATATGGATGCTCCCTTAGATCTGGTCCATATTCTCTCCAGACACATCAGAAGACTCCATGTAACAAAATTTTACATTTTTAATTTAAATTAAAGAGTTTTAATAGCAAAAGTCACCTTGAGAAACATTTGAAACTTGGTTGAAGTTGTTTTTAATGAAAAAGAATTGTTTAATATTTGGAATTTAATTGGAATTGATTTTGGAATGAAATGTTTCAAAATATGCTTAAACTTTCTTGAACCAAGACATATTTCATTTTTATTTAATTAAAAAATTTTATTCCCTAAAAATGTTTTAAAGAATTTTTGGAATTTGATTCAATTGGTAGAATCCATGTAACAATATTTTACCTTTCTGTAAGTCCTATGGCACCCAAGAGAGGGGGTGAATTGGGTATTAAAAACTTTTTACAAACTCAAACTATCAACTTAATTCAATTTGAAAACTAAATGCAATCACTAAACCAATATTCAACCTAATATGAATTGTTAATGCAAATATCAAATTTAATGCAAAAAGGAAATAAAAGGATGGACGCAAGGCAATTTTTTATGGAAGTTCACCTACCCCAAAGATAGGCTACGTCTCCCTTCCAACTACTTGTTGGATGATCTACTAATCAATCAAACA
>JAOXYD010103536.1:0-11666 GCA_028565735.1 Pinacopodium congolense | reverse complement strand
TCATATTGTTTAATATACTTTAAATAATTTTTATATACATAAATAATTTTTATTACAAAATAAAATATAATTAAAATTAAAAGTATTTTTTATTTTTATGTTACCAAACAATCTACTTTATAAAACTCTTTTAAAAAAGCTCTTTTTTAAATGACAGACAAACAGTTAATTGTCTTCTTAAAAAAGCTCTTATAAAAAAAGCTCTAAAAAAAAAACTCTACTAATAAAAGCTCTACTAATATCAGCTCATCCAAATAGGCACTACATGTGATAATTTTTATTTAATATTATAGTTTTTTTATTTATTGTAATTGACTTGTATTTACTTAATTATAAAGCCTAAAACATAGATAATATGTTTTTATAGTTGAATTGTAGTTTCTTATTTTGGAAATAGGACTTATTATGGAGAATTTAATTTTGATTAGGGAAAAAGATCTAAAAGGAACTACTAAAGTTCTAATTCAAGTAGTACCAATAATTGATGTTTTAATTCGTATTCAAACCTTTGTTACATTTTTAATGAGGATTGTATCATGTTTTTTATATTCACTCTATATAAAGAGGCATTTATAATGAATAAGGACACATTTGAGAATTGAGATGCATATTTTAGAGAATCGTAAGTTCTTTTTCTCTTATTTTTCATTAAACTTACCAAATAGTTTGTTCTTTATGATGTTCAACTCATTTGTAAATTTGGTTCTTGATTCTTTATAATTAACAAGTCAATTCCTTCTTAAAATCTTATTTAACTTTTTAAGTGAGATTTCAACCTTATTGGTTGGTTTTTTAAATTTAATTCTTATGTGGTCACTTGAGTGGTTATACAAGAAATTCTTCATGTGGTCTCTACCTAATTTGCTTCTACAAATGCAATGGAATTCAAATATAAATGATAGGTTCAGAAGTGCAAAAACTTAAACTTAATAAACTTCATTCATCTATTGAACTTTATAGACTTAACCTTTTAGCCATCCATTATTCAGGGAATAATTTATTGCTTATAAGCTTGCTATATAATATGATAAGAACCCTATAATTATATGTAAATGCTCATCAATCAAACATAAAATCTAGCATACACAATAATGTATATCATTAATTCACTATATAACTATTTTATTATTAAAAAATAAAGACAAATTAATAAAAAAGGGGATTAATAAAAACCTAGTCAAATAATAAATTTGAATATAAAGATAGTTAATCTAATCCTGATCGGCTCCAAATATATCATAATTTTCATATTGCCATCCAAATCCTTGTCTATTATGATCCATATTACCTTAATATGATTTAGCTTGCTTAAATTGCAACAAATACAACAAAGGTGGAGGAGTTAGTGGATGTAAAAACGGCTATGATGTTATTATGATTTTACCATCCTTGAGTTATTGGGTGAGGAGATAACATTGTTATAACTCCTAGATTCCTTCCATAGTCTTCTTGATAACATCAATATTCCTTGAGAATCTAATAAGTTACCAAAACTATCTAAACCTCTTCTACTTTTTAATGATGGTCCAATGTTCCATAGGAATAACAAAGGAATATTTATGACTTATTTATCACCTAACTAACTTATTTACATAAGATCGCAATAGAGAAATAGCCCCATTAGACAAGTCTTGTAACACCTCGATTGTGAATATATATATATATATATATATATTCCCTCTTCCAATTTTTTAACCTTTTATTTTTTATCCCCAAAGGTTTATTATTTACGAAAATCACCCCTTTCATTATTCTTCACTGTTGGTGACTCTAACTAGCTAAATACCTATCCTAATCAACTTTTCTCACCGAACTCATCGTAATTATACCAAACTTACCCCTCAAAATTGCCTAAAATATCACAAAAATCAAAGATGAAAAATGAAGAAATTAACTAATCTTCGATCTACTGTCTCTTGTGGCTATTACTAGTAACCAACATTACCACTTGACTCACCTTGATGTCAAAAGTAAGAAATCCCAAGGTGTCATTGCTAAAAACTGCCAGAATCATCATAGTTATAAAGAAATTCGATTAGGGTTCTGAACCATTTTTCATTGATTTGTTTAAATCTAATAAGAATAGGAATTTTTGTAGTTATGAAAGTTGCTCTACTAATTGAGAACTTTCTATTGATATATAAATTGCTAGATTATGAAACCGAAAAATTTTCCAATCACCAAAAGAATATTATAGTGACTGGAGAAATATTCTGATCACTAAAGTTATTCGTTGACGACTTTTTTAGCCACTCTTTCAAAAAATTTTATAACATATGATAAACTATGCCTATAGTTTTTCTCTTAAGGACCATAAAGGAATTTTTAACTATTTGAGATTTAAAAATCACGAAATATTTAGATAAGAATAAGATTAATAACCTAATTGAATAATTAGACCAACCTACCTATCCTAATGGGCCTTTTATTGTTAATTGAATCTAATAGCATGTAGATGACCTTGATTGAAATGATTCCTTTTCTATTTTTCTATATACAAGAGCGAGACCTACTTCACGAGGCTATAACAAAGGAGTACATCAATTAGGTAAGTTCATATCTACTTACTGATACTAAGTCCGTACTAAACTTTAGTATAGTTCAATGTTGCTATAGATAATGACATGCTAGTTAGAATGAATGTGTATGATACATACATATATATATATATATATATATATATGTATATTTGTAGATACATGCATGTATGGAATAGTAATAATACGCATATATGTATCTATATATATGTACACCTACATATGCAAGCTATAAGGCTAAGGCCTCTTTATACTAACATGACTATAAGCAATTATGAAAAGATCTTTACCTTAACAGATATGGCCTAGTACTTAGAAAGGATCCTCTCTGAGTAAAGTGCTTTGTCTAGTAGGATATATAGTAGAAAAACATTCAACAAGATCTTCTATCTCTCAACAACAACAGTTAAGCTTCTCTTTAAGGTATAGTCAAAGTGGGAGCTCTCGATAAAGGGTTGTCTATTCACACAGTAAGATGAGATCTAACCACAGATATATAGGAGGATTCAAGTTTATAATCGAAGCTAATTGTAGCAACAATAGGGACAGAGATTTAAACTAGTAACTCGGGTTTGGTATCATCTACTTATTAACAATATGACAGGGTAAATTGAGGATTATGACACACCTTACTAGGAGTTTGATATAAATGTGACCAATATAGACATCTAATCAAAGACTGTGATGCAATGGAATATCAATAATCCTCTTCTAGTGTAGTACAATTGTCATTTCAATAGTTACAGGGAGATGGCAGTTTGGTAGCCAGCAAGACCCGTGTCATATAAAAAGACATTCAGGAGGTAAACTTAGAAACCATAGTTAGGGGAGATCCTTTAACTCTCAATAAGCAGATCTTGATCATTCTCCCCATATCTCAGGATGCATAAGTTTTGAACACAGTGATATTAGGTATTCTCTTTACTTTTGGATTAGAATATAGAGTTTTAATAGATTTGTGAATAATCCATTCCTTCATGTTGTCGAGTTTCACTTTAAGATTAGATGTTATATTAGACAAAATGAAAGATTCCTCATCCGTCTCCTATCCTCTCAGTAATGCCATAAAGGTGGATCTAATTTACCACTTTTGTCTCAAAGAAGTTAATGGTAAAATCTTTGTAAAAAAACTAATGATACCATCAGTATGAATTTCAAAGTAATATTGTAGATGAAATGACTATTTAATCATTATGTCACCTTAGGCTGTAGAGAAAAGAATTCAAATTTCATATGGCATAGAATTTCCTTTCGAGGGAGATAAAAGGACCATCCTATCTAATATAGTTAGTAACTAATAAGATGCTCCAGCATTGGTGCTAAAGATTCTTGGCCTCAATAAGGAATCTATTCATAGAAAGTAACAGCTTCCAAAGTGTTATAGGACTATCTATAAAGAGGATAATCGAATTATGTATTAACTTAGATCTTAACACAACTCTGAACTTTATAGCACTATACAAAATGACATTTGTAGAGTTGAAAGAATTAAAAGAATAACTATAGGATTTAATATATAAAGGTTTCATCAGACCTAACACATCACTATGAGGTATGCTAGTACTATTTATATATAGAAAGATAGTTCCCTTCGTTTATATTGACTACTAGCCATTAAATAAAGTGACAATTTGTAAGAAGTAACTGCTGCCCCGAATTGATGATCTGTTTGATTAACTTTAAGCTGTTAAGCAATTTTTTAAGATTGACCTAAGATTTCAATACCATCAATTGAGTATTAGAGGAGAAGATGTATCTAAGGCTATCTTTAAGATTTGGTACAAATCATTATGAATTCTTATAAATGTCCTTTGGTCGTATTGATGCTCTAATAGCTTTTATGGAGCTGAAGAATAGGGTGGCTAGGTCATTCTTATATAAGTTTGTGATTATCTTCATAAATGAAACTTTAGTGTATTTACGAAAAGACAAGGAAAAAGTCCAACACTTAAGAATGGTGTTGTTAATACTTAGAGAACATCAATTGTATGCTAAGTTCTTGAAGTGTGAATTTTGACTCGAAAATTTCATATTCTTAATGCATGTGGTATCTAAGAGTGGAGTATAAGTAGAATCAAAGAAGGTGAAAGTAATAACGAACTAGAAAAGATTAAAGATGATAAAAAAGTGTGAATTTTCCTAAGATTTACAGGCTAATATTAAAATTTTGTCTAAGAATTTTCCAAAATAGTAGCCTTGCTAACTTGTTTAATGTAAAAGAATCTATAGTTCATTTAATTTGATATTGGTGAGGAGATTTTTCAGAAGCTAAATGAATGTTTGACTACAGCATCAGTTCTAACTTTTATCAAATGAAAGTGTAGGATTTCAGTTGTATTATGATACTTCGAAAATTATCCTATGATGCGTGTTAATAAAGAATTATGGAGTATTCACTTATGCTTTCAAACAATTGAAAAATCACAAATAAAATTACCCTACTCATAACCTAGTGATAACAATAGTGACCTTTGCCTTAAACATTTAGAGGTATTATCTGTATGGTAAAATGTATGAGATTTATAAGGATCATAAAAATTTAAATAATATATTCCAACATACAAATTTAAATCTAGACAAAGAAGATGGATAAAACTACAAAAGGACTATGAGTACGTAATTCAGTATCATTTTAGAAAGGTCAATGTTATAATCGATGCACCAATCAGGAAATCTTCGAGTAGTTTAACGCATATTATTATGGAAAGGAAAGCTTTTACTAAAGAGTTACATGATCTGATAGATTAAGGAGCTTAGTTTTAGATTTCAAATTTAGGAGTACTACTGTCTAGTATTAGAGTATGGTTAGTATTGATAAAAAAGCTTAAGATCACTCAAGGCTAAGACCTTAAGTATGAGAAGCTTATATATAAATTTCAAGAAGAGTGTTGCATGGATTTTAAGATCGATATAGGAGGCATATTTCAAATGAATAGAAGAATGTGCATTCTAGATTTAGAAAACCAATAGGATGAGATATTAAAGGAAGCATATTATACGACGGACAATGTACATTTAGATTATATTAAGGTATATCATAGCATTGAATAAACATATTGGTGGGACAATATGAAAAAGAATGTGATTGAATATGTCTTTAAGTACTTAACATGTCAACAAGTAAAGGTTGAGCATTATAAGCCCTAGAGTAAACTGTAACCATTACTAATCCTTGAGTGAAAATAGAAAATGACCATAATAGATTTTGTGATTGGCCTACCACATATAAGGAACTGATATAATTCAATTTGGTGATCATAGATAGTTAACAAAGTCAGTATATTTTTTACCTATGAAAACTATATACTCAGTTTCCAAACTCACACTAGTATATATCAAGTGAATGGTATGAAGTAGGATCATAATTTTTATCTTTATTCTAGAGGAAGTTATAGGAGGTATCGAGAACTAGAATGAATTTTAGCATGACATTTTATCTTTATACTGATAAACAATATAAGAGAACAATTTAGACTTTAGAAGATATGTTGAGAATATGTATGATGGACTTTGATGGTAGTTGATATTTGCACTTACCTTTAATGGAGTTTGCTTACAATAATAACTACTATAGTAGTATTGAGATGACATCTTATGAGGTATTATATAGATGGAAATACAGATTACCAATATGTTAGGAAGAGGTAAGCGAGAGGTAGTTGGAGGGATCAAAACTAATCAAAATCATATCAAAGAAGATTTTGCTAATCAAGTAAAGACTATAGACGATGTTCAACAAATAGAAGAGTTATGCATACTTGAAGCATAAGGAAGTGGAATTCAAAGTCTGGGATTCTATATTCCTAAAAATATCTCCAATGAAGGGAGTGATGAGGTTTAGAAAAAAGAGAAAGTTACCTTCGAGGTATATTGGATCTTATAAGATAACGGAAAGAGTTAGAAACATGACATCTTAATTGGTATTACCCCCGTATATGTCATAAGGCCACTTGGCATTCCACATTTCTATACTTTATGAATGCATCCTTAATCCTTCTCACATACTCCAATAACAGAGTGTAGAGGTGAATGAAAACCTAATGTATAAAGAGGAGTTAGTAGCTATTTTAGATTTTAAGGTGTGCCAACTATGATTAAAGCATATTTCAATTATTAATGTGTTATGAAGGAATGATGGGATGAAGAGATCATTTAAAAATAGAATGGGAGATGCAAGAAAGATACCTATACTTGTATCTCCAGTAGAGATTTATTATAATTGTAAATTGGAAAGAATATAACTCCCCAATATATACTCCTTAACTATATTTTTTTAACTTTTCATTTTTTATCCCTGAAGGTTTACTATTTACAAAATTGTTCCTTTCATTATTCCTTACCATTAGTGACTTTAACCAGTTAAATACTAATATCAATAAACTCCTTTCAGTAAACTCATCATAACCATACTAAACATATCCCTCAAAACCACGGGAAACATCACGAAATTTATAAGAAAAATAGAGAAAATTATTAACCATTGATTTGTCATCTTTGATGATTATTGCCAACAATCAATATCACCATCTGACTCTCCTCAATATCAAGAGTAAAAGCCCTAAGATGCCATTACCAAAAATCGTTAATATTATCGTAGGTCTTAAAAATTTCGATTAAGGCTTTAAAAGTGTTTTTTGTCAATTCATCCAAATCTTATGAGAATTTGAACTTTTTACAATTATAAAAGTTGTTATACTCATCAAGAGCTTTTGATTAGTATATAAATTGTTGGATTCTTGAAACAAAAAAAAAACTTTTAGTCATCAGAAGAATATTTCTGTAACTAGAAGAATATTTCAATTGTAAGAATACTATTTTAGAGAATTTTTAATGAATTTTTTAAGAAAATTTTAAAAAACACTATAAATTGTTTTGATCTTTTTTTAGGACAATAGTGAAATTCTTGATGGTTTGTGAATTAAAAATCACAGGAAGTTTATATAAGAATAAGATTAGTAACCTAACAATATAATTAGAGCAACCTAGCAATTCTAATGAGTTTTAAATTATTAATTAAGCCTAATAACATGTAGATGATGTTAATTGAGATGATTCATGTATGTTTTTACATACATACATGTATGGAATAATAATAATAAACATTTATGTATATATATATATACATACCTACATACACAATAATATATATTCATATACATATACACATATCATCATGATATTCATGTATTTCATTATTATGATACTGAAGTATGTATATATATAGTGAGTTTGGACACTTAAACATACTGCATGTATTATTTTAATCTATATGTAATAGTGTGATTTATATCACGAATTATAACCTTGATGTGCTATGACGTAATTATGGAGGAAGGAAAATTTGTATGACATGCCACTTGATAAGCATGCATCAAAATTGGATGCGTACTAGTACAATCATGAGAGATGTTATGATATTTCATGATATTAAGATATGATATGAACTCAGTTATGATATTTCATGATATTAAAAATTTGAGCATATTGAGTGATGATTGAGCTATTGGTGATGCTTTGCTTCTTACAACCCTTTTGAATCAGTAAAGCCTTACGGCTATTACAAGTATAGGTGTATGGCTAGGCTGTTGGTAATGCTTTGTTCTCTACACTTATTCAAAGTTTAGTATTATGAAGATTATTCTTAGAGACTAGGATCCTATAAATGCTCCTTCTTCATGACTATATGTGCATTACATATGATTTGACATGTATCACGAATGTGTATATATTATAGTATCAGTTTTTTTTTCTATATGTGAGCATGATATTAGGTATTGCAGGGTGATATAAGCTTACTCACTGAGGTTTAACTCTGCTCAACCCTATATTTTTCAAGTCAACTACTATCGGTTTCGTAGTAGTAATTTCAAGGAATGTTGGCTACAATATTCCTATTTTGATGTATTTTCTTATTCACTATTGTTCATGTTTGTATTTTAACGTTCACAGTTACACGATTGAGTGTGTTGTAAAATTTTCCAATATATACTATTATTATCATACATTTGCTTTTTGTTTCTTTATGCATATGTTACTATATGATGCATCGTATAGTGTTTGAATTTCTAAAGGTTGTATGACAACCTTTAAAGAACCAAAAAAATTCAATAGAAATCTCAAAATTAATGTTTAAACTGACAAAAGGTGTCTTAAAGTAGCTACAAAAAACAATATAAAATTTAAAACATAAAACCTAAGGATAAAACATTTTTTATTAACAAAAAAATAAAAATTACTTCAACTATGGGTTTGTCTCTTCCATCTGAAAAGAACTCTTCCTCAAGTTTTGGTGAAGTAAGAATATAATAGACCCTTTTAATCATGGAGCAATAATAAATATGATCTTTTAGCAGAACACTTTTTAAATGCCTTTTATATTTACTTTGCATCCACATCATATTACCAAGGCCTCCTAAATAATAGGTGACATACATCTATATCTATAATATCATAATACACCTTGTCTTGGTATTAACTAATAGAGAAAGAAACTTTATAGCTCTTTGTTAACTCTACTTTATCAGCTACAACCATAATCCATCATAAGGTATAGTGCATATAATGTTTCTTTATAAGTAGTCCCAGTCTCTTCACGATCTTTTTACCAATAATATTCTTACAACTCCCACTATCAATGATAATCCCAAATAACTTGTCAAGGATGGTACATCTTATATGGAATAGCTGGTGTCTGTGGGTCAGATCCTCATATTTAGGAGCTAATGTAAACTTTCTAATAACATACTTCAGTCCCTCATCAATATCGTATTCTTCTTCCTCATCACTATCAGCCTCATAATATATTCCTTCGTCTTCTTTCTCTCTCTCTGCAATGTTTACTATCTTCCTCAGTGGGCACTCGTTGGACTTGTACCCAGGTTGACTACACATAAAACACTTCCTTACTATTGATTTAGTGTCTGGGCTCTCAAATCTCTTCACTTCTTTATCTTATACTTCTGATATAAGCCTTTTCTCCATAACTTTGTCCTCTATACTCCGCATCTTATAACCATGAGAAGTATACTCTTGTGTAGCCTTATATTTATCAGTTGGTGCTAGAGTTCTATAGCTCTCCGCATTCCTCCTATTATACTCTTGTTGCATCATCTTTAACTTTAAAGCTATGTTCTTTGCCTCTAACAGTGTATAGATAACCTATACTCTAATCCTGTCTTGGAGTGTTGGGCTTAACCCCTTAAAGTATTTGACTATCTACTGTCTTTCAAATTCAAGAAGGTTGTTTCGTTTAGCCAACCTCATGAATTTTGTAGAATACTTGTGTGTTGTCTTTCCTTTATGACTACACCAGTAACTCCTGTTTCAACAGGAACTTCATCCTGTACCATATATGCATAGGTCCTTTCCCTTCATGCTCCATTTGTGATTGAATTCTTTCCCAGAATGCCGAAGCCCCACCCTTCAGCTTACAAGCTACAATCCAAACTCTTTTATCATGTTTTATCTTTATATATTCAAAGAACCTATTAATTTCTATAAGCTAGTTTAAGAAATCTTTGAAACCCAAATTGACATTAAAATAAGGGATGTCTTCCTTTAGTCTATAATCCTTGGCATCTCTATCTTCAAATTCACCATAGGCGTTTTTTCTCCTACACCCCTCGTGCTGTCAATAACGCCCAGATTTACCCAGATCTATTTGGTTCACAATAGTCTTCTTCCTCCGAATCCTCCTTATAGATTGGTCATCTCTTCACAGGTACAAATCTACCATAGATTCAACACGAGCCATCTCCACTCCTAACCTTCTATAGTCAGTCTGCCTTTTTTGTGTATCGCTTCTTAGAGCATCTAAATGTTTCATATTCTTATTAAAGCATTTCTTAAAACGTCGAAATCTATGTTCCATTTGTTGCTCCAGACATTATTCCAAATGTTACAATGCTTTGTCTCATAGAAAAGGAGCCCTAGCGTCCTAAACACCGTCACGAACATCATTACTATTGTCCCCAATCAACATCCTCATTTTAATACTACCTGACATAGTGTATAACATTGGATTTTCCAAATATTGTGTGAAAACCTTTGAAGAAACAAAGAAATTCAATAGAAATATCAAAAATAATATTTAACCTGAAAAAAGTTGCCTTAAAATAGCTAAAAAAGATAGTATAAACTCTAAAATATGAAAACTTAAGGATAAAATAGTTTTTTACTAACAAAACAATAAAAATCACTTTAGCTTTACGTCACCATATCATTTGACTTTATACATATATTTGTCATTAATAATTAGATTTACGTGTGGTTTGAGGGTTTCAATTCAGGTTTTATGTGCTAGTCATATACTTGATTTGAGTCATGACAAATCTTTTTGAACAATGAGGGAAAACTAGAGGTGAATAGAAAAATAGTAAAAGAAAAGACATGGAGAGAAGGGATAGGAGAGAAAATTCAACATTACTATTTGGAGATTTGAGCTTGAATTTTAGGATTTAGAGTTTCATGTTTGGGGATCATATCAATAATTTACGTGACATAAATAGGCTATCAACATTTAAAAGGGTGTCGTATCAGCAAGTATGGATAGAATCCTGATACATTTTAGTATCAAACGATTTTATAAATGTTAGGGCTTATTTAAACATTATCAAACATTATAATCCCTTTAAATTTTAATAAAAACCTTAAAGGCTAAAATGCACTTTTAGCTAAAATTATCATCCTCATTATTAAATAACATGTATTTTTACAAATTACTAAATAATCTTTTCACAATAAAATTAAATTTAACAAATTTATCTACTAAAATTTTAGTTAGATCCAAATTTCTGTTTTTTCAATGTTATCTAAAGGATTATCCTTAAATGAAATACATCATGCCATAAAGTGTAAATTACACTTTATTCCCTGTAGTTTAGCTAAATTTCACTTCACTCTTATACTCTAGAATTATCATTATAATCCCTTAACTTTAAAGAAATTTCATTGTATACCCCGTCATTAAATTTGTTGTAATCACTAATGTAGAGCTCACGTGGTAGGTGATTGTGATAGTTGACTTAGTTGAGAGGCTGATTTCTCAGATGGCATGGAAGCTAATTGGATGTGAGTCATTGAAGGGTTCTCTCCTTTACTATCAAGTAAAATGACATCATTTGCTGTAAA
>JAOXYD010103526.1:0-25374 GCA_028565735.1 Pinacopodium congolense | reverse complement strand
AAACAAAACAATACTAATCAAATCTTAATACATTTTACACAATTATACAAACTTAACACAATCAATTCATCTAGTTTACCAAATTTACTTAACACAATAATCTAAAAAATTTCGTTCACTTTATCCACATACTTAATCTATTTATACAACTTCAATTTACATAACCTTTATCTAAAATATTATTCCACGACTTACATAAGTCGTACAAATTTTATTGAATTACCAATCCTAATTACTCAATCATCACATGCACTCCAAATACTAAACAAACACAACAAACTCTACAAATATATTAGTAAAAATACTTTGTCATCATCAAAATAAAGGTGGAACCAACCCTTGGTTCAACACTTAATATGTTAAAATCTATGTTTAAAATATTTATGGCCAAAACCTTCTAGATCGTATCACTATACTCATGCATAATAAGGATGAGGAGGTGGTTAAGGATGAACTCCAAATTTCCTACCTATAGAAGCCCTCTTCCCTCAACTTAAGATAGTAGCAGAGACTAATAGGTAAGATCCTTAAAATTGGTGAGCATAGTAAGCTAACAATTAAGGATGTTAAAAATGCTTTTTTAGAAAAGACTTAAAGGGGACCTTAGGAAATTAATGCAATGGGAAAGGCCAAGAAGAATTTTAATAGTTCATAAAAGGTTGTTAATGTTATTATAGCAAGTGATAAGAAAGAATGCAAGTAAGAGGAGATATAAGATTCAGTATACAAAGATGATAATCATGAAGGAATATTGCTTATAAGTTAAGAAGTCAATCCAATTGAGAATAATTATAAACTGAAGTTAGCAAACTATCAAAGTCATGAGCATCACCATATAAATAGGGAGGATCATGTAAATAATGAGAAGTAAATGATGGCACATAGTCAACTTAAAAATATTAATATAATTACAACTCAAGAAAGGTCGTTAAGTGTTTTTAAAATCTCCAATATAGAATCAACTAGAGAAGGGGGTTTTAGAATTGTGAAAAGAAGGAAGTTAACTAAGAAATAAAAAAACTTGGTCATTAACTCCCCAAAACTTTCTTAATGTTAGCTCTATTTTGGAATGTAAGCGAAAATAATGACCTCTTTAAAAAATTGGAAACAAGTGAAAATATCAAATTTATGAAGTTTTTGTAAGTTTGTTAGAGACTAAATTGAAGAAGGAGAGTTATAACAATGTTTGGTTTTTGCCTAAAGGATGTAATTTGTCTTCTACTTTTAGCTACACTGTAAGTAGATAGGTCGTAACTTATAGTATAACTGATTATATCCCATAAAGTTTGAATCTAGGCACCTAATAATCTGAATTTCACTTTGTTTAAGGTTAAAAAAATGATAAATAATCTAAAATTTAAACTAAAGTAACAAAATCAATGAGTTAGACTGCAGAATAAAGTAAAATAATAAAGTTTCTTAATGATGAAGACTTAGGGATTACTTTATCATCTTTTATGCTTCTTTTACCTTATTGATTTAATTGTGTTTGATCCTAGATATCCAATAGTTGATTACTCTCTCTCGAGATCAAAAAAATTAATCCTAATTGAAATAAACACAAGTTGAATTGAAACCTTTCAGTTTACAACACTACTCTTAACAATTCAATTAGATTTGAAGCAATACTAAGAACAATTAACAAGTACTTAAGATATCTATTCAATCAGCTGTTAATCTAACAATTTCATGTTATCAACTCTCCTTGCACATTCTAACTCAAATAAATCAAAACAATCTATAGATTTTATATGATTATGAAATTAATAATTATAACAAACAACCTTTCATTATATCAAGAAGATAAAAGTTGAATAAGCAATTCAATAAAAAACCCTAAATAGACTTAGCAATCCATAATCATGTTTAAATAACCACTACTCAAATTAAACATCAAAATAAAAGTAATGGAAAAGAGAAAACTAATGATATAGGTTGAAGCCCCCTTTGCTGGAAAATCTAGATAGAACTCTTGAATCTTGATTCTCCACATTCAATCTTGAGTTTCTTAACGTTTTTCCTCTTCAAAAACCTTATTTTTTTGTCTTGGATGTTCCCTAGCCTTAGAATGGTGGCTTTTAGGGTCTTTTCCTTTTCCCCCCTTCAAAATATCATAGAAATAGACTTAACCACGTTATCCTGCCACATCAACTTTTCCAACTTTCAACTTTTCTTGGTCTTTTGGCTATAAATTATTCTATAGACTTGTAGGTTTATCACATGATTCTCTTGCACCCCAAAAAATTTCATAATAATCTAAGCTCTATAAGGACACCTAATGCATCACTAAATTAAATTGTACCAAAACTATTCTTGTTTAAGCTTCTCTTGTTCTCTTCTTGATTCATTTTTAATGGCTTGTCATATAACCTTGAAAATTGGTATGGAACTTCATGAAATGATGCTCTAAATCCTCCAATTGATCACAAACCTCTTCAAGGTCCAAAAAATGTCTCCTAAGTCAATTTCTCTTGAACTTGCATTAGATACTCACACAAACATGATAGATTTCTCACCCAAAATCAGCAAGCATCACATTAAAACACATAAACATTATCAAGACAATAGAATAATATCAAACTAAGTCTAAATCATGAAATTCTCATCCTAAACTTGTATACTAACACACTAAACCACTATATAAAGGTTTGTAATTGATTTGGAGTATGTTTCATGTTTTTCTAGGGTTAAACAGTAGGTCAGCAAGTGCTATACGGTGGGCTGTAGGGTGTTGTATAACCCTGTTTCCTAACACCATATACCTTACCAGGAAACGTCTTATTGGTTTCTAACAGTGTAACAACTAGTTTCTTTTATAAATTTTCAACGATTTTTTGATCCCAAATGGCTAGCCCCTATCTCTAACTTCTCCAACTCCTTTATAACACTATAAATATCATCCCAAAAAAATTTTATCACTTCTTAATGCTCTAAAAATTGTTTTACAAGATCAAATCATATAAACACTCAAACTCTCTCTATTTGCATAGCATAATTGTTGTTTTAAGTTATCTTAGATATAAAAGATGTTGATTAAGCTTTCTTTCAATTTTTTAAGTGATCAATTCGTGTGTTTCAAGTTTTCAAAGTTCTGTTCTTAAAAAATGTCAAAGTTTAACTGCTTTTAGTTCAATCTCATCTTTCATCAATATAATCTATTTTTGGTGTGTGAATTTTTTGTTCTTAGTTTTATTAAGTACTCAGGAGTTTTATTAAACAATTTATTGAATTTTAGAAAACTTATTTTGTTATTTTAAGGCTAAAGCTTCCATTAACACCAAAATTATCTCTGTTTTTGACCAGCCTTTGTTTATCTCAATTTTCACTAATTATATCCATTTTTAAGTAGAAAATTTTTTTCTATTTCTTTAAGGTCCTAGTATTGTTCGAGAGTTTTGATTTAATTTTTAAGCTATTTTATTGTTTGTTTAAGATTAATTTTTCAAGTTGCTCCAAAACTATCTAGGTTCGATAGTTCCTAATTTGGTCTTGATTTAGAACACCTATTTGATGCATTAAAATTATTATTATGTTGTGATATGTTCCTAACTAATAATTTAGGTTCTAGTAGCTTTTTGTGTTGATTTCATGCCATTTGATTGGTTAAAATCATTTTTTTATAGACTAGAACAATAAGGCTGCATAATTTGACAAGTGATTTTTAATTTGGTTAAATCTAATCATTTGGCTATTGAATTTCATTTTTGTTGGAAACAATTGATTTTGTATTTTCTATTGAGGTATAAGAAGGCTTGCCATAATTTTTGTTTGCCTCTTAAAGTTTTAGAATCATTTTATGTTGCATGAGCTTTATTGAAACACCGTAGAAGGAGTGATTTGGTTACTAACTTGGGAGACTTGCGTTGTTAATTGTTGTGATTGATTTAAGGCTTCTCATTTCCATTAAAAAGATTGTTAAATGGTTTCTCTTAACCCATATAAAACAATATTTGAATTGCTTTGATATTTGAATGTGAATTAGATTGTTTTATTTTATATATATCCGTTTGAGATTGCATAAGACATTGACATTGCATTGGTTGCATTTAAACCCTTTCTTAAATTGATATTGATCAAGTTGTTGATAAGCCATATAAGCTTTAGTTGAGGCTTTGGTAACCTAATTTTAAGGATTATCTTTGTTAGAAAAATTATTGTATTTCATTAAAATTTTTAATACTCTTTACTCATTTAAGGAAGATTGTATTAGCTTTCTCTTGACCTTAGAAACAAGATTGGTAATCAGGTTCCTCTTGACCCTTGTTAATCAAGATTATATTAGGTTTCTCTTTATCCCTAAAGTAATATTGTGAAGATTCCTCTTGACTTTGGAAAAAAGATTTTTGTAAAGGTAACTCTTCACCTAATTAAGTTAATATTTTCAATGAATTTCCAACCAGCAGTTGGAGGGACGATATAGTCTATCTTTAAGGTAGGCAAACCTCTATAAATCCATGTGTTCATCTCTTCCCTTATCGCTTTAAATTTATGCTCTTATATTTATTTTATTATTGATTGAATATTTCCATAAAATATAGGTTAAATTTTGGTTAGAGATTGCATTTAGTTAAAATTGGCATAAGGAGTTTAAATTTTTTAATTTGGAAAGAAATTTTTAAATATCCAATTCAACCCCCTCTTGGATGCCATAGGGCTTATAGAAAATAAAAACATTAAGACATGTATTGCCTAATTATTCTCTTTGTTTTGGTGCAAAAGACTTTATACAGTGAAATAAACATTCATTAAGATTGTTCAATAACCTTTCATGTTGATCCTTATTTCACTCTCTATCCCTAAAGGTGACATGGTTTAAACTAGTTTGGATTAACTAAAGGAGGCCTAAAGTAGCTTTCACCTTATATTTGACTATTTTGAGTAGGCTGTCTATTATGGACAGGTATAGGGATGTAAGATACCTATTAATAACTTGTTTTCCGTATTAGAGAGTTGAAAAATAAAAAGACCACTTTTTTTCCCAATGTTACTATTATACCAATATCTAGAAGACCCTTTAATTTTTATTTAGACATTTTTTTCATTTTGAAGATTGATATTAAATCATTACTTAGGCTGCTTCCCCCTATTATTTGCCTAAACTTGATCATTTTACTTTTAGGAATGGATTCAACTACTATGTTTATGCTTTACGGAAAGAAATAAAATGTAGGAAGTTTAGAAACCTAAGCTTTGAGTACATGCTATTTGAGCAGAAGACGCTTACTTGAATTAGAGAAAACTTGTTAGTATTAATTGAACATAGATTGTTTCCAAGTCAAATGAGAAGGAGCTAGATGTTGGAGGTTTAAAGAAGCAATTAGGATAGTCTCTTGTTTATATGAAATGAACTAATAGACATGGATTAATGCTAAAATATTGGAGACTGGAGGTTTTGATGTGAAACTCAAGTTTAATCGATGAGAGTTAAAACTATATGATGTGCTAGATTAGCATTAATTGTGTGTAGCTTATGTTTTTGTATATTCTTTTCCCTTAGGATGGAACATTTTCAAAGTGTAACTCCTCCATTTTTTTAATTTAATTTTATTTAACTTAAAAAAATTACAACATTTCCAAAAATTCTATCACTAAATTATTTAAGAGAAAAATTAAGACTTGATTGTAAAATACTAAATTCAAGACTTACAAGCTACTTTACATTTCATTAATCAACTAAAGATGATATACAAATGGATCTTACATAGTTTCAATGAGGAGGTGACCACAAGACCCATAAGTGGTGGTTATAAATATTGGTACAATTTGTATATAGAAATTGTATGACTTGCCTGAAATGGTGATACGATTTGTATGTAGTAATGGTATGAAGTGTGTAAAGAAGTGGTATGATTTATATTAAGTTATAATATTAGTTTTATGAAATGGGCATATGGCTTATATAAAGAGAGGTATGTTATGTAAATAGTTATGGTATGTTATGTAAAAAGTGATGGTAAGTTATGGTCATAGTGGTTACATGTTATATAGTAAACAACGATGTTATACATAAATTGGTGGTGTAATGTGTGTAAATTATGAGTTTTCGTAATGTTAAAATAGGATTTATATATGAAGATGGTATGATTTTCCTTATGTTGTGGTATGTTTTATATGAAGTGATGATATGGATTGCTAGTAGTAGTGATATGGTTTAAATCAAGTAGTAGTATGGTTTCCATATGGTGGTGGTATGGTTTACATGTAGAAGTGATACGGTATGTATGAAGAGGTGGTATGGCTTGCTTGAAATGGTGATGTGATAAGTAAAAGCTGATTGTAAGTTGTGTATTAAGTGATGGTTATAATTGTCACATATAACACTAAGGGGTGGTTTACTATAGAATAAGTGGTGGTAAGGTTAGCATTAATTGGTAATAGGTAATGTATAAAGTGATGATATGAGTTGTATTAATTATTATATTATATAGAAAATGTTGATATGTGATGTAGATTTTACATATAGTTGGAAATAAAATATGAGCACATGAAAGAATGGAGCATATCTACAAAAGAACACTTAGAGACTGACAGTGAACTTCCTTAATATATGGACACACCTTAAGGAATGACTCACATCATTGACGAGATAATTATAGACAATTATCAAGCTAAATAATGACTTGGGAATGCAGAAAGGAAGGAATCATTAATGACAATCCACACTTAAATGTAGTAACTGACCTCCCTTAGCATATGCCCATGCCTTAAGGAATGACCTGTTTTAGCAAAGGGGCATTCAGAGATAGATAATGAACCATCTTAAGGGTGGGGTAAACCTAAAGAATGAAAGCTTAAAAAATAGACAAAAATGTAATTTCAGATAATCTGAAAATTTTCATAGAGAGCTTCTATCTCCTATTTGCATATTATATTATTTATGTGTATTCTCTATTCCCCCTTCCACTTCTCTAAAACTAAATTTTACTAAACCCTAAATGTTTTTCTCAACTACACGGTGACCTTCAAATAGTTAAAGATCATCTTCATAAAAACACATAATCAACAATACTACAGTTTAAGCATTTAAGGAGGAAGAAAAAGAGTTTTTGATGTAGATTAGCAATAATGGTAAGTCTAAGTTTCCTCTCCTTCATTCATATTTTACATTGTTAGTGTATTACTTATTTAATCCTTTTCAAAATTTTGGTTTATTGATGGTTATTGTTTATTGTGTTTGTTAAAATGCATAACTTTTATTTCATCTTTAAAATGAATTAGATGTCATCATTGTTAAAGAAACAAAGTCATAGGAAATTTATGGTTTTTTTTTTTAGAAAGTAAGAGAGTTTCTAATGTGAAGTGACCTTAAGTTAGAAAAAAAAAAGAAAACATGACATTATCGAAGCTACTTAGAAGATAATCACCAATATAGAAACATGAATTTATAAACAATTACATTAATATAAGTGAAAATTATTTATTTACTATATTACTAAATTTTTATTTACAACTTGAAAATGTAGGTGGTAAAAGATATTTTTATTAGTCATTATTGTTAGTAAAATTGTGAACATCAACCTAAACTTAACAAGTTGCATTCATTTAAATTAAATTGTGAATTTATATGAATATTTAATGTTTGTATTGGCATGATTATCTACAAACTTGTCAAATGTAGTGTTACACTTAGAAAGTTTATGACTTGGTGCATAAGTGGACTCTCTAGCTAGTGGATAAGTTAATGAAGATGGGATTCAATGAATTTCCTTAAGATGGAGAAGCTTAAGGTTTATTACGATATGCTTTATTAGTTATGCCTTTGATTCAATTTAAAGTAGATGACATCAGTAGTGAAGAGGGACAAAGTGAAGGAGATTTTTGAGACAATGTCACTTAGATTGTAAGAATTCTTAAAGAAATAAAGTGAGAGCACGCAAAAGTCAATAATGTTAAGGTTTGGTCTCTTCTTGAAGAGTCTAATGAAAAAGAAAATTGAATTCCATTAACTGTGTAGTTGAGAAAGTTATGGGTTTGGATTTGGGAGAGAGTTTTAGGTGACAATTTCTTCTTTATCTATTAGGCATCTTCCTTTATCCAAATGCCAATTATCGTATCAACACACAGCTATGGGATACCATAATTCATATTAATGACTATGAGGAGTAGGGTTGGGGATATTTCATGTTAAATCCAAAGCTATTACACCTTGTATAGGTGGTTGAGTAAATCTTGATGGTAAGTTAGTAGGTGTTTTGATAGTTAATTAATATTGATTTCTTGTATTAGCTCTATAGTTTATAATAGATGCTTGAAATTTTATATGGGTAAAGATATTTTACTTAGACAAGCTATGACTAAATCACCCCTTAAAGTAAGGTAAGATGATAAGGATAATAGCCTTAAATGACTTGAACATCGAGAAGATGTTTGGCACTGATAGGTTCATTCTCTCATGAATATGGAAAATTAAAGGAAATATTGTGATGTTGCAAAGTTATTATTAGTTTTGCAAACATCATATCACAAGAAATTTCAATTAAAGAACTTAAGTATTTCTAGAAGTAGGAGGTAGAAATGAGGGTAACTTAATGAAGTGCCACAATAGGTGGGAGAAAGCAAGAAAAATAGGGAAGGTAAACTTATATATGAGTGTACCTATCATAATGAAATATAGTTAAGTTGAGTCTAAGGTCGAATCCACGAAGACTACTAGTACTAGTTAGGGTCTATCAAAATTATCTAGATTAACAAATTTCGAATTGGTTGAATGATTTGATAATGAGAATTCAATGAAAAATTAGAATTAAACTGCTTAAACAAACTCATAAAGGATAATACTTATTGATGAAGCTCATATTCAGATAATTAATCCCTCTAAGATGTTTATGTATTCATCATTTATCTTGATTTAACTTAATTTCTAGATTCATTAGATCATATATTTCCTAATGTAAATCAACTCTCTCTTGAGTTTTATAACCATATTTAAGTCAATAAACTAGGCAAAAGTTATCTCTTCCCAATCTATTGATTGAATGCATTACCTCGCTTCATAAAACCTATTGTTTTAGCTAAGATCACATCTAACTTGAACATCTTATGTAAACCTATCTTTAAGACTCTATGCAAGATGTATGATTTATAGAATGATCTAAAGTTTGCAATTATCTCTAAATCAAACATACACAAATCAAAGCATTGAAATTGAAGTTTACATTCACATAAAATTTAATAAATAATGGTGTTAAAATCCAAAAACAATCATAACATAAAATTTGTAAATTCAAAGACAAATCAAGAATAAATAATAATATTACATCTTATAGTCCATAAAAACCCAAATCTTAATGAAAATTTAGTTCCTAATCATTGTTTCAATCACAAAAGGAATTAGTAAATGGAAAGGTAACGAACAGGTCACGGTGAATCAATCTTGCTCCTTAACTCATTAATGATGGTTGATGTTAATTCCTGGTCTTGATTTTTGAATCCTTATATTTAGAAACCTTCTTTTTCTTTAAATTTGAGTAAAAATCTTTTGATGGCTCCTTTCTTTTAATCAAAGTGGGTCACGTTGGATGCACAGGTTGGACCCATGATTGTGGATCTAGGCTGCCATATCATTTTTTAAGATATCACAGTCGTGGGTCTCCTCCAAAGTCGTGGGTTTTTATAGCTTCATCCCCTCTTTACATTTTCTACTTTAACTCCTTTTATGTTCCTTCAATGCCTAAGAAATTTGATATGGAGGTTTCTTATATTATTTTCTTGGTCTAATCAATCCCATGACAATATTAGCTTAAACAGTGCATCTAATTTTTTACCAAACTCACTTGTACCAAAATTACAGCTTGTTTGAGCTTTTCCTACTCTTCTTTTGATGCATTCTTCATGGCTTGTCATATGGCCTTAAAAATTGATGGGGAATTTCATAACATGATGCTATAAGTACTCTAATTAATTATGCACCTCCTTTAGTTCTTGAAGTGCCTCAAAATTCTTTCCAAGTCCTACAAAACATAAACAGTCATCCAAAGCAATTTAGATAATAATTTATTTAAGACTAAACAAAATATGTACCTAAATCATATGGAATTAGTCCTTAAATATACGATAATGACTATAAAAACATGCCTAAAAGATGTATAAATATGGTTCTATCAAATACTACACATCTAAGATATTTCTTATCCTTAAGAATTGACATAAACATTCATTTAAAATGAAATGCATCAAGAGTTGAGAATTGGATGAGAATTAAAATAAAAACATTCAATGCCCTTGATTTAGTTTACATATTGCAACCCTTTTCATGAAAAAAATTATTTAAATCACATGCATTCATATAGTTAGTAATTAGGCAACCTTGAAATGCATAATTTCAAACATCTATGCAGTTCCATATAGATCATAACATAAAATTGTTCAAGGATATCATTACTAATGAAAACTATAACTTAATTTATAAATTTTGGAACTATTTAGGGGTTTCACCTTGTCTTTTGACGTGAGGACAAACATTTTATCGTGAATGTCCCCTAGTAACTCATCTTTGTTACTCTCTTTCAGCTTGTTTACTATGTCATCTAGCTTATCAACTGAATACATTAATCCATTTTATGGAACCTATTGTTCTGACTAAGTTCATAATTAACCTGGACATCTTATGTAAGCTTATCTCTAGGACTCCATGCAAGATATATTGTTTATGTAATGATCTAAAATATGCAATAATATCTCATCGAAACATATGTAAATCAAAGCATTGAAACTAATGTTTACATTTGTATAACATTTGATAAATAATGTCATTAAAATACAAAAACAATCCTAACATAAAATCAGAAAATTCAAAAATTAATCAAGGATAAACAATAATACTACATCCTAGAATTCATTAAAAAAAACCCAAATCCTAGTGAAAAGTTAGTTCCTAGACATTGTTTGAAAGGATCATGGTGAATCAATCTTGCTCCTTAACTCTTCAATAATGGTTTATATGAATTATTTGTCTTGATTCTTGAATCATTGTGTTTCGAATCATTATTTTTCTTCAAAATTGAGTAAAAATCCTTTAAAATGGCCTAAGACTTCAAAAATATTCCTTGGTGGCTCCTTTTATTTTTCTTTTTTTAGGAAAAAACAAGACTTAAAAGACCTGAAATTACTATTTCCTTTGATTGGGTTATGGGTAGTGAATTCAAATTCTTATATGATTAATGTCTACCCTCCAACAATAAGAAAACAAAACCATACACAAAGTTAAAACCTGAAGGTCTTGTAATCTATTTGTCATTGTAATTGGAATTTGTTATAGAGGCATTGTAATTGTATAACTATTAGATTATTTTCCATGTACGTAATTTTGTGGCTTAATAAGACATACCTATTATATTGTGTCTAATTAAATTATGATGATTAATTACAATAAAATAGGTGTATAATAAATCACATTTAAGCATCAAATCCTTATTTAAAATCATATGAAAATTTTTTATTTACATCTAAAAGTTTTGTGTACATTTGACTATAACCATTTATAAAGAGAAGCGTACATTCATTCGTAGCAACAATTTAATATAGGAAGAACAATTTAAAATATTAACATAGATAATTAGGATAACCCTAGTCTATAGGTTTGTGATCTAGTTATTCATCCTTTTTAATAACTAATAATTTTAAACTACATTAAAGAATCATAAACTTTGGATTTTAAATGGCAATATTGTTTACATATGTTGGTGGTATGATTTAAATGAATTGCCACTATGTTATGAATTATTGTGTATTAAGTAGTAGTATGATATGTAATGAATAAAGAGAGGTTCCACCTAAGTTTTGACGTTGACAAACTATAGGTTTTGATGATGACAAAATAATCTTACTTATAATGAGCTTTTTGTGTTTGATGTCGTGGAACGATGTTGTAGTCTAACTATACTATAGTTTTAAATCAATCTAATCTTACACCAGCCAAAGGCAAGTGCACATTATAACCAAGTAGTATAAAATGGTAAGAAATCGAGTATTATCTCTCTAGGAATTTGAGCTTAATACTAAGTTAATTAATGTTTAATTATCTAGACGAATCCAAATTGGTTGAGTAAAAGAAATTAATTTAACATAATAAAATAAAAATAAGCAACGTTTAACCTAAACACAAGCTAATGAATTAAGAATCTAACAAATGATAATTTAACTAGGGCCTTAATTTCAATGGGTTAATAAAAATAAAAATATCTTTGGATAGATTTAAGGCATTTATCACTAAAGTAAGATATAACCATTGGTCATGGAAACACCTTATCTATTTTAAACAGAAATAATCTGTTTTATCTAATAAACAAATGGAAATAAAAGGAAAAAATTACAAGATGCTTAAACCTAAGTTTATTAGATCTAAGAACCCTCAAAAAAGGATTTAGATTTGATCAACATTTAATTTCAATTATGTCACCTAATTAATCTTCCAATAACTAAAAGCCTATGATTACGAATCCTTTAATCATCTAAAAATCTAAATAAGATAGCCAATAAAAGAAATATTAAATTAAGGACTTTAATTAGTCAAAAATCCTCCAATCAAACAAGACTTATAAAATCCTAACCCTTGATAAACAAATTGAGCACACATATTCATCAATAAGAAGTCAGAATATAATAAAAAAACACACATATGTTGATGAAAAACAAGAGTGAATATGAAATAAGAAAGAAAGATGAAGGAATATAACCAAAATTGATCTTTTTCAATGGAATCCCACTCTTCAATCCACCTTGAATGCTTTTGAATGCTCCAACCCACTTGCCTAATGCAAAGAAAGAACAAAAGAAAAGAAAAACTAAACTAAACCCTAACTACGAATGAAAAAATGTCACTTCCTAAACTACCATTGGTTTCTCTTCTTCCCATCGTCAAATATGCTCCTTTTCTATGTTTTTAAGCTCCTTTTATATGTGTTAAGAGACTAATAAGGTTTTAGGGCCATTTTGGGCTTAATTTGGTCAAGATTTCTGTTAAAAATCCTCAAAACCACGTTGTTTTGTTTAAGTCCCAAAAATTGAAAAATCCTACCACTCTTCACTTTTTCTGCTCTTAACTCCTTTTATACAACTCTAATGCCCATGACATTAGACTCTTTACATGATGTTTTATCATCCTCTAAAATTTCATAGCATTTTGAGCTTTAAAAGTACACTTAATGCCTTCTCCAAATCTGCTATACCAAATATGGAGCTTAATTGAGCTTATCTTATTCTTTCCTTTATGCACTCCTTATGGCTTGACAAATAACCTTGGAATTTGGTGTGGAACTTTATACTATGATTCTTTAAGTCCTCAAAGTGGTTCCAAACCTGTTATAGTTCCAAAGGTACCTCAAAATAATCATAAAATTTCTTCCACTTGCATTTTGAGCTCCTTTTTTATTCTTTTCAATCCAATTAAATCCAAGTAGCTTTGAACCTATAGTGATCAAAAGAATACATAAATAAGACAATTGTATAGATAATTAGGAGTGAAAATATAGTAAAACATGGCTTAAAAACCAATATAAATCACTCCTAACAACACCCCAACACTTAAAATGTTGCTTGTCCTTAAGCAAGTACTTAGAAACTACCTTAGCATAAGTTCAAAAGTAGTTGAAATTTAATTGGAATACTAAAAAACAAATAAATGCAACTGACATAATCAATATCTCATAACTCCTTCATAACTAAGACAAGATTCAAAGCACACACATTCACATTAATTGTTAAAGCATCCCTTATACATATTATCAAGAATCCAATTAATTTTATACAAATCATCATACAACCTCATTTAAAGGTTACTTAACTTTTTCTTTTTTTTTCCTTTTTTTTATTGGAGCATTATAGGCTTAGTTGATAAGTCCTTAGTCTTTTAACGTGAAAGTGAACACCTTGTCATAAATACCCCCAGTTACTCAACTAAGTCACCTCACATCAACTGGTTACTAACACCACACTTTAACTTCAAACTTTTTATAGGTATGAAGCTAACAGAGTGAATTTATTTGTGCTAAATTATTTACGTACTTTTTTCTTAAAAAAAACAAGTTCATTTAAACAAACACCTCTTTCCAAACTTGTTAAAAATCATTATAAAACATCATTGGAAACCTAACATTGTATATAATGGTCACTAAACCCATGCAATCACATAAAATAAAAATAAAAGTTAGTAGCTAATCAGGAGTAAAAAAATATAACTATACACATCTTATCTTTTGCCTTAGAAAGAAATGAATTTAATAGAGTATTTATATGTGAAACTACTCATAAAATTTAGCATACCTTAGAAGTAATTCATGAAGTTACAAATCAAGTTGAGGAGAGAGAGATCATCGTGTTACCATATCAACATGAACTCTTCTATATGATTCATAATGAAAGCCTATCCTCAATGTAGGTTAGATTTATTGATATTTTAAATGATCTTAAAAGTTTGGGAAAGACCCATACTATCATTTAACTAGTGAGAAAGATACAAAAATCTTTATAAAAGACATAAGAAGCTAAAGTGATGGTCATTCACGAAGAAAGGACTTAAACATTGTCCCTTTGGAAGAGTTGATTGGATCCATCCTAACTTATGAAATGAGGTTAAAGTAGATGTAAGATGAAGAGACTATCTAAAAGAAAAGGAACATAATGTTTAAAGCATCAAAGGAGGAGTATAGTAATGATAAAGCGTTCATGAGTTGAAGTGATAATGAGGAGATAGCCCTATTCACAAGGAGTTTCAAAAAGTTTTTAAAGAAGAAAATATCCACAAAAAAGGATTCCAAAAAAGGTAAGTACATTCCTATGAATAAATTAACTAAAAATATTTATTTTGAATGTCAGGCAATTAGCCATATAATGTGATAATGCTATTTAAAAAATGACAAAAAGGAGAAGAAGGAAGAAAAGAAAAAAAAAAGGAGTTGGAACCCACCACATGGGATGAAACTAGTGAGCCTAAAGGAGAAGAAGAAGTTACACAAATGTATTAATTGCAAACAATGAGGTACCTTCTTACTCAACTTCCTATAATGAACGCGATTTTAATGTTGACTTTAGCTATGATGAATTAATAGAATAGTTAGGACGTTTTACTAATAAAATGAAGAAGTTATATACTAAGCATAAAAATCCTTAAAATTACTAGATGTTTGTAAATTAGAGAATGAGAAACTAAAGCATGACTTACCCTTATAACCTATCTAAAGGTGATTTTTTTGCTTATAGGATTGGTTTGAGCTATGCAATGTGCTCAATATGGAGGGAGAGAAAAAATGTGATGTATGGGACAGGTAGGAGGAACACTCTTGAGTTTGCTTCAAGTGCTATAACATGGATAATGGATGTGCTTCATGCTTATACATTGCTCAATGTCCTTACTGGATAATTGAAATTAAGGGAAGTTTAAACAAGATAAGAAGGGGAAGATGTTTAATTCAATAGCATTAGAATTAGACCAAGACTTATATTTAAAATTCTAATGTTCTAAGTTATATTAAGGGTTGGGTATAAGCTAGTAAGTATGCATTTTGGGTTGGGATGAAGTTTAATTTGTTTTCTTTGTAAGGGGTGGTTACTATAGGTGCTTTTTCCTTTAACCTTGTAACCTTAATGGGTTCCTTATTAATTTTATTTATTTATTTATTTACTTAAAAAAAGACACGACTTAAATGAGGTTGATAGGAAAAAATTATTGAATGGGAATGCTTCTTTAAAAAAATAAGTTGAATCCTTTAAAGAGTCATATACAAATTTACAAAGGGAATGAATATTTGGAATCCATGTTAAGCACAAAAAAGGTTTTAAATGATAGATTTGATTTAGGATATACTAGTGAGCATGCACCATCTACTAGTAAGACCATTTCTTTTAAAAGAAAACATCCTACAAGATGAACCTATGCCTAGATTACATTAAAAAAAAAGAATCTAAAAGTGCTTAACATGTATAGAGGAGAAGTTATAATGTATACATGTATAGACCTAAATAAAGACATCAAAGAATACCACGAGCTAGATACAAAAACAATTCTAGGATGGAATTCCAACCACCTAGGCCAAAATACTACACAAATATCTTTAATGAATCAAGACCTAGGTATGCATAAACATATAAGATTATTATATACATTATGGACATGTAGAGAGGTATTGTTATGATAAGCTAGGAATTTAGAATGTTATGCTCAAAGGTTAGAATGAGAGAAACTAACTAACTATAAAGATCTAAATTAGTGTCAATACCAAAATCAAAATTATTTGTTTGTTTCATTTGTCACCAAAAGGCAAAGAAAGTAGTATGTAGATAGTTGGTTGTCAAGTAATATGATCTATAAACCCTCTCAATTCATTTCTCAAACGTAATCAAGGGGGATTTGTCACATTTGGAGACAATGCTAAAGGTAAGATAGTTGGCATTGAAAAGATTTGAAGGATAAGCATACTATCATAAAAAAATATTCTTTTAGTTGATGAGTTAAAGCACAATCTATTTAGTGTTAGTCAATTATGTGATAAAAGCTAAAAGTGAGTTTTGAAGGATATTTATGCATAGTTTCTAGGATAAATGACAAAAGTGTTGCATTACTAGGAAAAATGGAAGGAAACATTTACATTATTTATCTAGATGACTTTTCTAATCTTAATATGAAGTGCTTAGTGTTTATGAGCTAAGATGAAAGCATAAAGAGAATTTCAAATCTCAATTCGAAGGAATTAATGGATGGGCTCCCCAATATGATGTTTAAGAAAGATAAAGTTTATAGAGCATTCCAAGTGGGACAACAAGTAAGAAGTTCAATCAAAAGTAAGAAATTGGTACCTACACATAGAACCTTATAATTACTTCACGTGGATTTATTTAAACCCACTAGAGTTTCTTTCACATGGATTTATTTGGACTTATTAAAGATACTAATTTAGGAGGTAAGTTTTATGCAATTGTCATTGTAGATGATTTACTAAATGTACATGGGTCTTGTTTTTTAGCAATAAATATGATTGTTTTAGAAATTTTATGAAATTTGCTAAGAAAATTCAAAATAAAAAAATTTGATAGTTGATCCATTAGGAATGACTATAATAGAGAATTCGAAAATGATTTTTTTGAATCCTTTAATGATGGAAATGATATTTCTCCAAATGTTTCTACACCTAAGAACCCCTCTCCCCAAAAAAATGGTGTAATATAAAGAAAGAATAGGATTTTATAAGAAATTCCTGGAACTATAATTAATGTATATGATTTATCAATTTTTCTAAACTAATGTTGATGAATGTACTTTTCATATACTAAATAGAGATACATTAGGCCTAAAATAGATAGAATCCCCTACAGACTTTGGCACGGTAAAGAGCTTGAAATTATCTATTTTATTTTTTGTTATAAAAGCTATATCTTGATACTAAGGATAACTTGGAAAATTTTGACTCTAAAATAGATAAGGGTATTTTATTGGATATTCCTTGAAAAATAAAGCATATAGAGGGTTTAATAAGAGAAATTTTATCATTGAAGAATCTATGCATATGCCATTTGATGATACTAACTCCTTTAAAAGAAGAGAAGTTTTGAAGATGATGATGTAAGTTTATACAAAGATTTAAAGAAGATAGTTATTAAAGAAGAAAAGAAGGATGGCGAAGTTACCTCATAATAGCCAATTGTTGAATCAAGTGAGAAAATGACGAGGAATTTCCTAAGGGTTAGAAATACAAGAAGGATCATCCATTATAGCAAATACTATGTGAAGTTTAACAAGGGATAACTATATGTTCTTACTTTAAAAAATTTTCTCATCTTGCATTCATTTCAAAAATTAAGCCTAAGGGTGTAGATAAAACACTTAATGATGAACATTGGGTTTTATCTACGAATGAAGAATTATATCAATTTGAAAGAAATAAAGTGTAGACATTGGTGCATAGACCAAAAGATCTCCAAATCATAGGTACCAACTAAATCTCTAAGAATAAGTTAGATGAGTAAGGTAATAAAGTAAGCAACAAGGCTAGGGTAGTAGATAAAGGCTATAATCAAGACGAAAGGGTAGACCACATAGAAACTTTTTCACCTGTATTAGTTTATAAGTACTTAAGATTTTAAGGTTTCAAACTTTTTAACATTTGTATTAAAATTGTTTTTTTAAATGATTTTATCCAAGAAATAATTAATGTAAAACAAACCACCAATTTTGAAGATCTCAATTGATCTTATCATGTTTTCAAACTAACTAACCCTTTATATGGTCTAAAACAAGCACTTATGACATGGTATGATAGGTTAAATTATTTTCATATGGAAAATGAATTTATTAAATAAAAATTAGATACAACATTACTCATTTAAAGTGATTAAAACGTTAATTTGATTGTTCAAATACATGTGGATGACTAATAATGAGTATTTATGTGAGGAATTTTCAAAGTGTATGAGAACAAGTTTTGAGATGAGCAAGATGGGTAAGCTAAATTTATTCCTTAGGCTTTAAATCAAATGAATGAAGGAAAAAATTATCATCAATCAACCAAAGTATACCAAGGAGTTACCGAAGCACTTTGAAATGGATCAAGCAAAAACCTTTGGCACTCCCATAAGCATAACAACCACTAAACAACGATGGAGAAGATAAACTAATAGATTTCAAACTCTATCAAGGTATGATTTGAAGTTTCTTATGGTAACTAATGGTAGATATAGTAACCCATAGTAAATGTGATTTGTGAGAAACTCATCTGAAGTCTTAAATAAATATAAGCTAAAGAATCATTAATAAACAATACTAAAATACAAAATTGGACAAGGGAACCTATCACTATGTAGTAAAGCTATCATGAGTGCAAGTTGTCGACCTACAAGAACTGCAACTACCAATGAACTCCTATCCCTATTATGTAGTCTATTCAAAACATGAGTGATTGGTGAATTTGATAAAATTAAGTAAAATAAATGAAAGAAAAATTAAGGACAATCTCACACAAGTTAACAAGTAAGAATGAAGTTAGGATCTAGATTGTTAATCCCCTTAAGATATGTTCCTCTTTGTTACTTAACCTTGATTTAACAAACTATCCAGATTATCTTAGACCATAGGTTCCCTAAATTGAATTACAAGCTTAGAGTCAAGTCATGTAACTCCTTTTCAATTTAAAAAACCATCACATTATTTTAATTCTTTAATTGAATGCATTATTATGTTTTATAGAACCTATTGCTTGGATTAGGTTCACACCTAATCTAGACATCTCATGTAAGCCTTTGGTCTAAGACTCCATGGAAGAGGTATCACCTATGGTTGATCTATTCATACATTGGATTTGGTCCATCTATATATATGATATCATGTAATTGGAGTTAAATTCACAATCTTAAAGCATTCAAACACCAATCTCAATTGATTCCATCGATAATTCAAAGAAAATCTAGAAATTCACATTAAATCAAATAAATAATGTAACACTACATCTTGAGGTTCATAACAATCTGGATCCTAAAAGAGAATTTATTCCAAAACATATTAATGACAACAATAATTATCATAATAAGATAGGGGATAGAAGGCCTCATGGTCAAAGTTATTGCATCTCTTAACTTCTTATATTTGTTGCAAAATCCAATCTTAATTTTCAATCCTTTGTGCTTTAATATCATGTTTCCCTTCAATATTGCTTTAAAAGGTGTTAAAATTGCATAAGACTTGTTTCTTCCCCTTTAGAAACTACTTAGAGCTTCTTGAGGTAACACATTTTGAGAAAAGAGAAAAAATTAATTTAAAAGTTACGTGGAACCTGGCATGATCATAGGTTAAGCCACATCCATGTCCCAACTTGTGTAATTCTTAGATCCAAAAGCATGGTTAGGCCATGACCGTGGGCTAGACATAGTCATGTCCCAGATTATGCCCTCTATAATCTATGTAGCCTATAACGCACTACCTAATGGTGCTTTGTGTTTAATCTCAACTGAAAAGTGACAAAATTTGTCATAAACTAACCTATATAGTGTGGTACCAATTAGGGTTTTATGGGTTGTATTAATCGCCTATAAAACACCATCCAATTTCATAGACCAATCCTTTCTAGATCTCTAAACTTTTTTCTTGTTGTCCTTTTTAGTTCCCTATTGGTGACATCTGTTGACCCACTGGTTTATGGTGATATTGGGTGGCTACTCTACGTACCATACTAAAACACTCAAGTACTTATTTGAATTGTTAATTGCAAAAGTAGGTACCTATACCAGTTATGATCGTTTTAAGTTCTCTAAGCCATGTAAACAACATCCTAAAGAACTTAATAACCATTCTGGCATCATTAGTAGGCAACATTTAGGCTTCCACCCATTTAGACACATAATCTAGAACTAGTATGATGTATCCATTACAAAAAGATACAAGAAACAAACCTATAAATTCAATCCCCTATACATAAAATATTTCATACATATGGATACTAATTTTGGGCATCTTGTCCTTACGAGATAGATTACCTAATCGTTGGAAACTATCAAATGTATCAACATACCTTTTACCACCTTTAAACAATGTAAGCCTATAAAAAATTGATTTCAAAACCTTGTTGGCTATGATATTCGCATGATATTGCCTCTCATTTGGTATTTGATGTTAGTGCTTTAGGATCTCCTCTATTTCTAGGTAAACTACACAACTCATAATTGCATGGTTAGCATATACATAAAACAAGTATGGATCCTCTCATAAATAATGCTTAAAATCAGTGGAGAACTTCATTTTTTGATAAGTCATCCCTGGTGGTAAGACTTGACCTACTAGATAATTAGCATAATCATCAAACAAAGGTGTGTTAACAAACTTAGCAATCACTACATAAATGCACTCATAAGGGAATGTGTCATTCATTTCCTTCTCTATCAGCTTCTCCAAATTATGCTTTTCAAGGTGGAAAAGATGGGTTACATCTAAGTTCTACACTCCTTTCTTGTCACAAATCTCTAGATTAAACTCTCGCAATAACATCACCCTTTTTATTAGTCTTGGCTTAGCATTACTCTTAATCAGCAAGTACCTGAGTGCTGAATGATCTGTACATACAATGACTGTAGACATCATAAGATATGATATAAATTTCTGAAATGTGAAGAAAATGGCAAGTAAGTCTTTTTTGATAGTGGTGTAATTCTCCTATGCATCCATCAACTTTTTTCTCACATAATAAATGGGCTAAAATATTTATCCCTATTCTATTTGAGTACTACCCCTATTACATAATCACTAGCATCATATGTAAGTTCAAAAGGTAATGCCCAATCAGATGCAACCATGATTAGGGAATTAGTCAATTTATCCTTCATAAAACTAAATGCATATAAGCATTCATCATTAGAATTAAAGATCGCATATTTTTCTAATAACTTAGTAAGAAGCTTAGATATCATAGAAAAGTCTTTAATGAATCTCCGATAGAATCTCACAAAGAGCAAGAAAGTTTCTAATTACCTATACTAATGTCAACGGAGATAATGTCTCTATAACCTAAATTTTTCTTGTACCCACTTCAATGAAAAAAATTGAAATCTTATTACCTAATGCTATCCCCTCTTTTACCATAATATGCATTTTTTCCAATTAAGCACAATATGGGTTTCCTTACATCTTTTGAACACTCCTTTTCTAAATTAAAGCGGTATAACTCAAAAGAATTACCAAAAACTAAAAAAATCAACCATAAATACCTCCATGATATCTTCCAATAAGTCATCAAATATCACCCACATGCATATATGAAAATAGCAAGAACATTAGACATCATAAATGGAATTCTTTTATATGAAAATGTATCATATGGGCATGTAAAAGTTGTTTTCTATTGATCCTCTAAGGCTACGGGATTTATAAGTAGCCTAAAATTCCATCTAGAAGTAGTATTATGTGACTAAAGAGCTTTCTAATATCTGGTCAAAGTGCAAAGCGATTTTGTATGTTGTATCATTCAACTTGTACTAGTTAAATAAACGCTCCAACTCGTGACTGTGCATATAGAAGATAAGGTCATTCTTCTTATTTGATATAACTATCATCCCACTTTTCTTCAGCACTACCTACATAGGACTTACCCATGAACTATTAGAAGATATATAATTCCTACATCTAGTAATTTAATTACCTCTCCTTTCAACACATGCTTCATGTTGAGGTTAAGTCTCCATTGAGGTAGTACTACAAGTTTATAATTTTCTTTTAATAAGACTTTATTAGTGCAAAAAAATACCTAATCCCCTTATGCTCTTTTAAAACCTACCAAAACTTCTCCTTTAGGTTTTATAATAATTCAGTAGATATGATAACCAATAACAATTCTTAACTAAGAAAGCATACTCTAAGTGCTTTGGTAATATCTTAAATTCTAACTCTGAGGTTTCTTTAATTGAGAATTTTAATTTTCCTTCCTTTAGTTTATCAAAACCTTCAAACATTAATTTTCTTATTGTCTTTGTTAGTTGATTGGCCTCCAAATATTCTTTTTATTACAAGATATTGGATAATATGTCTTGTCTTCTTATGCCTTGATTATGTAAGTTTCCAGTGGGTCTTATCTAATTTTTTCCTACAGATCCTTAGAATTTTAGACATCACTCACATCTAAACAAAAATATGTATCATCTTTTCCTATAGAATGTTTCATGACTTTTAAGATCTTAAATACAATTTCTTCATCTTCGAACCTAAGTGTTAGCTTTCCACCATGCACCTCTATCAAAGCTTTATTTGTAGCTAAGATAGGTATATCTAAAATCAAAGGGATCTCTACCTCATCATCTATATTCAAAATAAAAAAAATTAACCGAAATAATGCACTTATAAACTTTAACAAAAATATCCTTAATTATTCCCTTGGGATATTTCGTGGATCCATCAACTAATTAAATGTTTATCCTAATTAGTTTTGGTTCAACAAGTCATAACTTGATAAACAAGCAATATGGCATAAAATTTATACTAGCAACCAAGTTCGCTAATGCCTTATCAGAAAATATACTTTTAAAAATGCAAAGGATAATGAAAATCTCTAAATTCTTTAGTTTTGTGATAGTTTATTTTTTGTAAGATAGCCGAACTTTCTTCATTTAATTTCACCATAGATAACTCCTTTAGCTTCTTCTTGTTTAAAAGGAGATCCTTCAAGAATTTGGCATGCTTTGACATCTATGACAAAGCTTTTACAAAAGGTGTGCTAATATGTAATTACTTAAGAAGCTCTAGAAACTTACCGAATTACTCTTCTTGATGGTCCTTTTGTAGTTAACTTAGATATGGGATTGGTGGCTTGTACTCATTCATTGTTTTCTTTTTCACCCTTCACTTTTTCTTTCATCCTTCTCCTCCCTTTCCTTACCCTTTGTCGTTTCCTTTCAATTGTACTTTCCTCTTTTTCTTTTGCCTTTCACCCTTAACTAACTCCTTTGCACCCCTTAATTTAATGGCTTTCACTTGTACTTTTTTTTCGAGTGTGTTGTTAATTGAAGATGCAACTTTTTGTTCTTTAGAAACCCACTCCTATCTAAAATTTCAATTTACATATGGATACTTTGAGCATCTAGAAGCAATCCTCAGTTTTAATAATAAATTTCACTATTAACTCCTTTATGTTAGGTATTCACGAAGGTAATCTTCATTCTACATTATAGGTCACCTTAGATAAACTATTATTGTTAAATTTTCTACCCATAAAGTCTAATTGCTCTACTTGTTCCCTGATTGTGGTTGGCCACATACAAAATTTTTTCAAATTAATCTATCTTTCAAAACACAGTTTAACAATTAATTCAAGATCAAATTTTTAGCAAGCATACTGATCGAATCAAGTAATAACGTGGAGTATATTTAAGACTCTGAGTATCGATCGCAATAGGAATTTTATATAATGTAAGTACTAGGTCAATTGGATTACAATTATCTAAAGCACACTCAGCTTCAAGATTTAAGAAAATAAATAACTAAAAGCTAATTTAAAAAGCCTAGAAAAACTCTAATCAATCGTAAAAGAGCTTTATATTGCTTTTCCTAAATTATTCAGTTAAGCTTTGGTGGTAGATGATTTAATTGAATTAGAGATCAATGATGCTTAATATAAGGTCTTCTTGAAATCAAGGCAGCGCTATAGTTAAGATACTGATTTATCTCTATTGATCTTATCTTGGGGTTTGGTTATACCTCAAAATTAGATAATAGACTTAAGGTTTAAGAAGTCTAATCCTAAATTATCTCAATTTAAGACTAGCACTCTCATGATCAACCAATATTTGGTTAGTTCATTGATTTAATGACCTAGGTAGAGACTGTCAGATCCTAGATTATTTAAAGACGATATCTTAAGGGATTAATTCAGGACAAGCATTAAGCATTCAGTAAAAAAGTATTAATTAACTAATCATGCAATAATCATAAATTAACACAATTAATCATCCATAAACATATTCAACATGATAACTTAACTGAAATTAAACATTAAGCACAACAATTAATCAAAGAACATAATAAATATAAATTAAGAAAAAATGCTTTGATTAATTCAAAATAACAACAATAATACATGAAATTAAGAGTTTAAAATGAACTAAATCACATTCCTAAATTGTTATCTAACTCTGAACATGTGCAGGAAGCTGCTGGAAATTGAAAACAACTTGAAAATCTCAAATTACAAAAGATCGAAATGAAAACAACCTAAAAACTACTTTGATCTAAAAAACTAGTAAAACAAAGGTGTTTAGCTCTAATTTTGAGTGCTTAGAATGTTTGGAGAGGCATTCTATTTATAGAGATGGAGCAGCTGCAAGTAGAGGAAGAAGACAAGCCGTAAATGTTGAAGAATCTACTAGAAATGTGTTTGTCATTCCTTAACAATGTTATGTACCAAACAACAATGGCGTTGTTGAAGAATGAACAGTCTGCCGTTAGTATATAATTTCTGACTTTTTTAACAGTAGTCTGTGATCCATCAATGGCAGGCTGCTAGAACGTCGTTGATAGTCTAGATTTGTATCCTCCTTTAATATTTTTGCACATTTCTCCAATTATTCGCATTAAACTACAAATTAATCATTTTAAAACATTAATTAAATAATTAAGCACTAAAATAGGGGTAAATATATAACAAATAACATCTAAAAATACTATGAACTTGCCCCCTAACAACTCCCCAATACTTAAGTTTTTTCCTTTTCTCAAGCAAACCAATCCATTAACTTTCTAAAATTAGTACATAATTATAGGAAAATTAACCCTAGATCAACAACATTATTATTGAAAATGTTTTCTTCATCTTTCAAAAATAATGACTCATTGAAATTTTATATAATCAACTATTCATATCAAATTGCAAATGCATTTAAATCATTTCATTCTTTTTCAATCTTCAACCTAAATCA